>JBBMOI010000014.1:87500-277500 GCA_038088405.1 Porites divaricata | reverse complement strand
TGCATACCGGTTTATCAGGCAATGATTCATCTGTATTTTCTGTAAAGGCTGATTGTTGGCGTCATCACTTCATGACTTCAGTTTGAGTTCACTTAATATTTGATCAATTGCGAAAGCGAGTTACATTCAGGTTTGGAAATTAAGCTCAAAATTACAAATGAAAGTATAATTTTTTTCCAAATTACGATTTAATAACACTCAACTTAACAAAACTATTGCTTGCAAATACTTTGCTGTCAGCAATGTCTTTTAGCGGTTTCAATCGAACGTTTCTCCCTGTCAATCAAATATCTTGACTTAGAGACCTTTCCCGCATTCCGCTCCAGTAGTCAAGCATAAAAAACGGGGTCGAGACTCGGGTAGACAGTTTCATACAAATCACTGTATTTTTATTTTATTTTTGTATTTTGATGCCTTTGTTCACAAGAATGCGCAAAAGGACTATTGCGTTTTTTAAGTCATATTTTATCGTCTGACCCCTTCCGTTTTGTTCAACTTGATCAATTATGTCACCCAGTCAAGCTTCATTCCGGCTTTTACAGCAAGAGAGAATAGTGGGTCAGAGAGGGAATTGCCCAGTCTGGCTCTTGGGACTGATGTGAATTTCACCAAAGTTATTTTTAGGTCAGTTAAACGCTAAAAAATCAATTGGACGTTGGTTTCAGGAGAGGACCGCAAATTTTCATTCATTTTTATCAATATAGAGTAACAGGACCGTTGCGCATGGATTTGATGACGTTTCAAACGATGGATTAAAATGTGCGGACGTCCAAGGAATTATATTTCCGTTTAACTACAACCTTTAAAAATGTAATGTCGCCGCCAACGCCCTCAGATTTCCTTTCTGTCTTAGTATTTTCTTTTGTTTACAGTTAAACTAAGTTGCTCATGTTGTGGTATTGTTTTTAGATTCGCCAATGAGTGTGACCACTGTCATGGAAAGATTGGACCTGATGCTAAAGATGTGTCAACTGCAGACAACCGCCATTGGCATGAAATGTGTTTTCTCTGCGACATGTGTCGAAAACCTCTTCGGTCAGATGGAAAATTCACCTTCTACAAGGACCAGGTCCTGTGCAACGACTGCTATATCACCAACTTCCAGAAGACTTGCGAGGGATGTCGATACGCGATCGAGTCAGGGAGCGCACGCCTCGAATACAATGGAACGTACTGGCATGAGGAGTGCTTCAAATGCGCCGTTTGTCAGGAGGCCATTGGGACAAGTGGTTTTGTGCCAAAAGATGGTGAATTTTACTGCCCCAACTGTTATCAGAATTTGCATGCCAAGCGCTGTGCGGAGTGCGGCGAGCCGTTGTCCGAAGGTGGCGTTCTTTACAACGAACAAACGTGGCACAAAGAGTGTTTTAGTTGTTACAGTTGCCACGAGTCTTTAGCGTCTCGTCCCTTTTCCGTACACAACGGTGTGCGCTATTGTATTGAATGTTATGGAAGATTTCTGGCCAAACAGTGCGAGCTGTGCTTCAAGCCTATTATCGGAGGGGAATACTTTACGTTAGAAGATTCCAATTTCCACAAAGAGTGCTTTAACTGTAGCCGGTGTCAGCGGTCATTGGCCAACGAGGGCTTTGCCCGCGAAGGAGTGGAATTGCTATGTGCCAGCTGTGCTGAATGAACCGATGACCATGGCACCGCCTGCTGCAGTAATGATCAGTTGGCGCCGTGAAGTTGAAGACAGTTTAATGACGTCTTTGTAATTTTCTATTTAGAGAAAAGAAAGTCCCTGTTCACGGTACAAAAGAAAAACTTATTAAAGCAAAGTTTAAACTATTGCTTTTAGCAAAACAAGAGAAAAGACTAGAAGACAGTACACATAAAATTAAAAGTCAAAAACTGGTCAGAGGAATGATTTTTAGTTATTATTTTAAACGTTTTCTGTTTGTGAGTATTCATTTTCGAAACAGTTTGGTCGCGAAAACTCTAAATTAAATTGTTGCGATGTGGCGATATCTGCTAATGCGGCTTTAATGATTGATTCTAGAAAGCCTTCCTTGTAGCTCTTTCCTTTGGAAAGTGTTATCAAGTTTTTAATTAAGTCACTCCAGGATGTGAGTCTGGAGTAAATAAGATTATTAAACAAACGAGTGACCATGGTGATTAAAAATGATTTTATAACAAAATCAAAAATCGTTTTGTCTTTAGTCAAAATTACATTTTTATTTAAATTATATTATATTATCGAATATTAAATTCATACAACTAATCTCCATAAAACGGAGTCCTCGATATAACGAAAAAATTTTGCCGATCCCCTGGCACTTCGTTATACTGGCCAGGTTCCACTGTATTATATCATATTATTAAATGATCGAAGTAAGTTTGAACTGAGAATTTTTAAGTCGGCAGGTGGCCAGGTCGTCATGAGTTAGTAGCTGAGTGTGTCACTTGCCTTAACGCTTCTCTAATTTAAGTCACATATAAGCCTGTTATTCAAATGATCCTTCGAACACAACACTCTAGACAGCGCTCTATATTTCCGATTAAAATTCTGGTAACCTCTGTCTAGTCAGGTGTGGATAACGTGAAAAATTTTGTCAAAAAATACGCTGGCTGAATTATCTGCCCCTTAAACAAAGATTACTTTATTACAATGCTTTGATCAGGCCAGTGATTAATTATGCAACTGTCCTCTGGACTAATTGTGATAAGGAAAGCCTTGGGCGGGTCCTAAAGCTCCAAAAACGAGTAGCTAGAGTAATCCTGAATTCCCCTGATCAAGCACCATCAGTTCCCTTGTTTAATCGGCTGAAATGGTTGCCTTTTCATAAAGACGCTTTAATATCTAAATGTATCATTGCTTATAAGCGATTACAAGGTGACGTCCCTGTTTATCTCAACGATCTACTTAAATTAAATAGTAACATCCACAGTAGACAAACCAGGTACTGTAATTTTAACCTAACCTCTCCGAGGTATAATCGCGAACAGAAGGAGGTAGAACTTTTACCGTAACAACTTGCAAAGCATGGAACAGCTTATCTTTGCCTGTAAGGTAAAGGGACTCAGTTGACTCTTTAAAAAAAGCATTGTGGAATGAATTTTTTAAACAACAGCAGAATCTTGATCATTTTTCTATTTAAGTTACTTGATGAATTGTGAGATGATTATAATGCTATATTTTATCTTTTAAATAATTTAGTAGATTCTATAGTGTCTGTATTCATTGGTTTTTACCTTGTATTTTTTATAGCTTAGTATACTCATTTATTATTTTATTATTTATTTATTATTTAGAGGGCCACAAGTTTATTAGCCCCGGATATTTCGTGCTGACCCTCATAAAATAAAGTCTTTACTTACTTACTTACTTACTTGCTGGTTATGTATAAAAAAAAAACGAAAAAAATAGTTCTTTTATCAGCGCTTGATAACCAAACCCTTGGACCAAAATCTTAGTTTTGAAATCCAAAAAATCTTCTCTTATTCATGGCAGTAACAATCCACTATGATAATATAAAATAAAATGCGAAAAATATTTGCTCTAGTCTTGACATGAGCACGTGTTCAACTATCTTTTCTCACTAGAAAACCGGCCCCATCTCTTGAGAACGAAATTAAAAAGTAAATGTCGAACCGTAACTGAGAGACGTCACTGATTCAAATTCTAATCCAAATTGAAATGCACCCTTGATCGAAATTATTAAACCATGTTGCGATGTCTACACAGCAGTAATTTTTTCAATATCTCTATCGCATACTTGGTTTGATCTTTTCTGTTAGAGCAGCTACGAATTAATCACTTACGGAAGAAGATCTGAACCGGCCCAGCCTCGTGTTCATATGTCAGTTTTGGAAAGTGAATAGAATTAAAGTGAATTCCCTTTCGAAACGTTTAAAAGGTTGTATTAAATCACTGTATATTTGCTCTACAGCAGTTTGCAAGGTATCATTCATTTGAATTCATAAGAAATCACAGGTTAAGTAAAGCTGATGTCTGAATTCTTCTCTGTTACTTTGGAACTACTGTGCCACGTCTATACTTCACTAGCAAATCACATTACTAGTCATTTTGGGCCTAGATACGCAGCAGAAGATGACATTCAGGAAACCTTTCAAGAAAGGGACGACTTCCGGTTGCACGATGAAAAAGAAACAATTATTGAAGAGTACGAGAACCCACGAAATTTTATCGATCCTTCCGCCTGGAGAAGAAATATGCCAGCATGGAAAGTTTCGCTGATTAATAGTACACACTTTGTGTTTTTGGTTACATTCGTTGTTGGCGGTTTGATTGGGTTAGCGTCCTTGTTGCTGACGTGGTATATTATGAGCATTGTCTATGCCTGTGATTGGAAGTCGCTTGCCGATCCTACATACCCTCTGCATCTTAAGAGGAGACGCATAATTGGTGAATCTTACCAGTCTTTCATTCTTTACTTTTGGCAGCCAGCGTTGATGTGCATGGTTTTCAAGTGGCAATTTCTTAAAGATGTCAATTTATTGACCTGCACTCTTGCTGGAGCGTCTCTTGATCTTGGGTATAGGTTTTTCCTTGGCGTGTTTGA
The DNA here is from genome assembly GCA_038088405.1 of Porites divaricata. Classification (NCBI taxonomy): domain Eukaryota; kingdom Metazoa; phylum Cnidaria; class Anthozoa; order Scleractinia; family Poritidae; genus Porites; species Porites divaricata. Next base: position 272,974 of record JBBMOI010000014.1, on the reverse strand, counting down.
TATGTATTATCCTCCATGGGTACCATATCCACTAAATATAGTTTATATAGTTGTAGTTATAATGGCAAGTCTGTCTATCAGTAAAAAAATCATTCAAACCAGAAGCCGCATTCAGGCCACTGTGGTGTTGGCTTTCAAACTCAGTTCTCAGTTCATCACTGGGGCAATTGTTTTGTATATTCTCTGGTACGCCCTTATTTCAAGCTTTGCCCAGAAGGAAGGCCTTACAAAATTACTTTATCTCGTATTACTGTTTCCAATAGCCTTATTTCCAAAGGTGATATCACGGCAATGTGTCCTTCGCTTAGATCATGTTAATCATCCGGGAACTTCTTACGTTCTGGTATCTACTGCATGCGGAAGTGCCATTATAGTGTACAGATTGCTACAGGCAGAGTTTAAAAGTCTTTTAGCTTTTACTGCACTAAGCATTGGCTACGGTGTCATTCATTTAGCTTACGAATTGATCATCTTATTACGAGAACACAAAAAGGAAAAACGCTGCAAAACTTTGTACTTGGAGTCAGAATCAAACTCTCTAGGACACTCTGCCACCTGTAACACATCGCCTCGTGCTAAGAGGCTAGATGCTGACTTGACAATACAGGAAATGATCTTCAGTTGCATTTCTCTCGTGTTGTCAGTGGGAATAATTTTTGTTTATGGCTTCACTCATTGCAGCGTGAGCATTGAACAGTTTCAGCAAATGACCCTTAAAGAATTGGCAGCAAAAATATTGTTGGGGCTGTTTATTGAATTTGTATTTAATATCGTTACTGTAATATTGTTAACTCGAGGAAGGAATATTCCTGTTCTAAGGGTGTGGAATTGTAACTGGAAGTCACACTTGATTGTTTGCGTTATTACTGTAACTATGATCGTTACTTATAGCATGAATAAATTATTGGAACTTGTTCGAGCTCAATACGTGGTCAAGAACTCGGATAAAGAGTTATTAGCATGTCCTTCAATATATTGTGAATGATATAGTAGGTCAGCTTATTGTGATTGAAACATGGTATCAACTTTCTGTCTAATCAGTCTAATTAAACATGTGAATGGAACTGTGCGGTAAAATTAAAAAAAGGAATAATGCTCGCTACTGTTTATTATCGGCACTAATTGGCTTGGGATATCCATTACAAACATGATATATACTTTAAATGGCGGCTCAACTGGCCATGGAACATTTTTAATCCTAAAGAGGACTGAGAGATCTGTTTGAGTTTATTTTCATTTTGTACACGGAACTCTTTTCAGAAATTGCTTAGGCGACGAGAAAGGCTTAAGAAGCCACATGGATAGATTACACTCTCTCTGTCTTGTAGAAGCTTGTAGAGTTCAAGTCTAGTAAATCCAGCACGGGAAAAGGAAATCCCCCCCCCCCCCCCCCCCCACACACCATTTAGTCAATCCTTAAAATACAACTAAATAGTTACTAATTCTGTGCCGCATACTTATCAAAAAGATTTAAGTAACGTCTAAACGGGTATTCATGTGATTTGATTAACACAGAAAATTTCTAAAAAAAAAAAACATACACGCCGACTGAAATCAAACTCGGTACAGGAGCACGTTTTAAACCGGCTTATTTTGTCTATATAGCTGTACAGCTGGAAACACCTAATACTTTCTTCTTATGTCCACCATCTGCATTTGGTTTCAGTTTTTAAGTATCCCTTTTTGACGGCAATAAATGTAATGCCTGACTGAAGAAACTGTTTTCTTTTCTTTTCTTTTTTATTCAACTTTAAAGTCGGCTCATGAGACCCCGAGGCGCTACATTTGCTTTATTTGCTTTACACTTAATTGAAGACGGGGGCTGCAAGAACTGTTATTTATGCAATAGTTAATTTAGAAAGAGATCGTGATTATGTAATTAGTGTACGTTATTAAAATACGTTTGTAACTAGAGTTTTATTTAGAATAAGTATAGGTTTTTAAAAATGTGTTTAACTAGAGTTTTATTTTGAATAGGGTTTCAATTTTCACAAAATTTTAATGTTTATCTTAGTTTTTTATTAGTGTCACCAATTAGTGTGTAAAATGCTAGAACGATTGACACTTAAATAAAGTTTACTACTACTACTACTACTACTATTCCAATAGCTGCTACCGAGTTTATTGGAAATGGGACAGTATTGGAATTTTACAGAGTAGTTTTCAGTCTCCCTGCGTCAGCCATTCGGATTTACTGTCTGCATAATTCAAGTTTGTCAGACTACTGTCTGGTTTCCTATGACGAAGTCAATCTGAAAGGCCAACTTAAGCGAAGAGAATACTTCTAAGTGTTTCATAAGGCTTCATGAAAAACAGATATGTCTAATATAATTCAAAGCGACACAAATAAACACTAGAAACAAAATTTGAAAAAACTGACAGGATAAACAGTTTCAAAATCTTTTAAATTGCAGTCTGTTTTAATCTTCTTTAAGTTTTTCAAAAATTTTTCCTTCTTTGTTTTAAATAGTCAGTTTTTCATTTGTTCACTCAGTTTGATTGCCAGTTTTCCTAATGACTGAATTTGATGGCTACTTTGCAGATAGTTTCCTTTTGTATCCTTTTCCCAGTCCCTCCTAGTTGATGAGCCAAGCAATGATCATTGGGTAAAGTCACTTCGAAACTATAACAAGTAGCATTTGATTCGGTGTGGCATGATGGACTCTTATACAAGTCACAACATCCAATGAAAGTAGTAAAAACAGATTTTCCTATGCATTTTATGGCTGAACACACTAGGAACAACCACAAGAAAGATGGCACAAAAAGGTCAAACAATTTTATTTTAAGAGCAAAAGAAAAGCACTCTACATGCATCACACATTGTACTTCATTTCTTTGGGGTTAATTACATAATACATGGATGGGATGCTTTGAACAGGGTGAGAATTGGTTCCTAATTAGATTAAAAGGTGTATTTGCGTTCTTTCAGTCTTTATAGGGATTATTCGTACCCAATTGCTTTGCCAAATGTAGGCGAACCCTCCTGAAGCTGAATTGCAAGGGACCATATCCAAGCTCAGAAACCGAGAGAAATAAAATTTCGTCGTTGCTTGATTACGTCCTCCATAAAACAAGAAATTAGGCATTTTCACGTCGTAGTCGTGCAAAAACGGGAAAGAAATGTACAAAAAAAAGTGCTGTTGTTTTTTTGACGTTCTCCTCGCCGTCCGCGTCGTTGGATCTTAAGTCCCTAACTACTTCTGCGGAGCGCGAAGTAAAGCTTTCGCGACGCTCAGGAATGTCCTAAAGTTGCTTTTTTGGGACAAGATTGGGCACGCAAAGTCTGTAGGTTTTCGGTTTTATTCGGCTATTTGACGAAGTGAGAGCCGAATTGGTTCGGGATATCTCGAGACCACTTCGATTTCCCTGATTAAATCCTTTAACCTATTCGAGGAAGAAGAATTATTATTTTGGCTTTCTTGGGGTTTGAACCGACTCACCCGTGTGACCTGTCAGATCAGAGGAGACTCTAAGCGACGTGATTTTGGATATGAAAAATGGCTAATAGTATGAAATCTTGCACTAGTTTCGGGACAAGATTGGGGTGCAAGTTCGTGACTTCGGCTTGTTTCGGCCGTATTTCACGAAATGAGACCGGAATTAATTCAAGATATCTTGAGCCGTCACTTCGAGTGTAGGGACGGAAAAATATTTTTCTGGAGGGGGGGGGGGGGGGGATAGAGAAATACTGGAAAAAAATTGTTTGCATGGTCTGAAAAGACAAAATATATTGTTTGCAAATGACCTAGTATGGTAAGAAAAATATGTTTGCAGAAAAGTCAGGTAATATGTCAAAAATATCATTACCAAAACTGAAATTAAAAAAAAAATAAAGTAACAAATCAGGAAGCATAAATATAAAAATAAACGCGATCTGGGTACTTTAAAATAAAAGTGGCATGGTCACTCTGAATAACAAACCTGAAAATATCTGATTCTTTCTGGAAAATAATGGGAATTATTGTGGCAATTAATTCTCAAAGTTACTTTTCAACTTTTTGTCGAACTCATTTTAAATCAGCAATGTGCCTGCCTTTACCCCGGGTACCACAGTCCGTGTGGTACGAGTATGATTTGCGTCAATAGTTGCCAACAATTAAAAAAGGTGAGTGGAGCATATATCGTGCATATATAAAGTGGCTATAGCACTATTGATTAGGTTCTTCGAAAAATAGTTTAATAAGGCAATGGTGATATTTAGCACAACTAAAAAGAACACTGGAAAAATATGAAAAAAAATTGTTTGCAAGAAGATGACGATGGAAAATAATGTTTGCGGAGACATATATGTTTAAAAAAATGTTTCAAGAAGATAATTTCTCATCCCCCCCCCCCCCCCCCTCCCCACTCCAGAAAAATAATGGTCCGTCCCTTAGTCTTTAATTTACTCGAGGAATAATTAACAACTATTCAATTCCTCGAGCGCGAATGGGCTCTGAGTCAATACTGAGCCCATTCGGCCTTCCGCCTCATGAGTGCGAGAAGAATAATTGTTTTAGTAGAATCCAACTAGTTGGTCAAGAATATCAAGAATGAAAAAACTTTTAGCTAGCTAAAGCTAGACTTTAACCCTTTTTTGCCGCCAAAAAGCCCTGCGCTTTCGCTACTAGAGGGCTATAACATATAGCCTAGCATAGTAGTAGCTCAACCAATCAGAACGCAGCATTGATAATAGAGAACTAGTTGGATTTTACTAAAAGAGGATATTACATGGCCGCGCAGAGACACGAAATTTCTCTTCGGGTGTTGAAAATATTTCACGAGTGAGCGTTCCTTTCGAACTGTTTTATGATGAATCTAAAGCTACCAAATGCTGCAATCTCGTACCTGGAATCTTCGTCCCCTACTGCGCATGCTGGCTTGTCCCCGACCGCTGGTCAAGGGAAACGAAGACGCTAGGTACTAGGGTGCAAAATGCTGCGCAAAGACGTTTTGTCTTTGTTGAGTGTTACCTGGTAAAACTGCCCTGACATGCGTTGCGTGACTTTCTCGAACGTTCTGTACGTTTTTGGATCATTCATTAATAATCAATTAGGGCATGTTTACATTTTAGCATGAGTCAGCAGATTTGCATCAGTCACTGAAATCATATAATAGGTCGAAAAGCTACTACTATTCGGCTGTTTATTTTTTTTTTTATGGGTAAGGGTATACAAGTTCCAAGCGAGTTGTTTTGACGAACTAAGTTTTTTCTTACGAGCTGGAGTGCTGTGTTTAGTCAAGTGGGACGAAGGTCGATTTTCAAGTTCTGTGTTTTCAAGTTGGCAGAGGCCGTAAGATATCTGAAGTTCAAGAGAGATCAGAGTTTGTTATTATTGGCAGAGACCGTCTAGTTTTACTTAAGTTCAAGTCAAGTTTGTGTTGGCGGATATATGCTGTGTTTTAAAGCTCTGTAAAGACTATGTTCCTTTGGTATTAATTGTGTTAATCCGACATCCCTACGTGCTGATAGTCAGTGGATAATTATCCTCAAACATTCGAACTCGTAACATTGAGTTTTAGCCAATTCCATGCTCAACGTAATTTATTGCTTACCCATGCCTTACATATCTTTAATCAGTACATGAGACTGTTGTTTTGTTTTTGAAACCTGATGTAAAAAAAATAAAATATAATAAATAGAGGATTCTTTTTACACTGTTTGTTTTGTTAGACTTGTTACTCACCACCAGTAACCTCATATTTGACTCGGATCTAAACATTTGGACCCAAGTCAAATTTAGAAGGATTTGTAATAATGTAGTCATACATGTAAGAGCATAACTGGGCTAATATCTCAGAGACAATGTGCCCCCAAATTAAAATGCTGGTTTTTGGCAAGTGGGCCTCTTGGATGTTGCTCTTTTCAGAATATCCACACAAATCCCTTTATTTCACAAGTTGACACCTTACTCTCACCATATATAATTTCTCACTATTCCTCCGCATTTACAATTAATCAGTTCCACAACCACGACGCCGAAATGTACGCTCCATAGCGTCTTGTTCCATCACGTTCTCCAATTATAATCGGATCTCCCTATGAAAGTCTTGATTCTAACAACCTGCGTTATTCCTTCCCGAAAGCAGATTGGACCAAACTTCGGGAACTGCTCACCTACATCCCATGGCATTGTACATTCCTGGACGAAGACATTATAGCCAAATTCGTTGTATCGCGCTGCGCGTTTTGCAAACTTCAAAGGAATTTTGGGTTTTTCTATTTGTCAATCATCTTGGCGGACCTCTTAGGAAACACATGTTTACTTGTGATTAGTGCATTTCGATCCATTGTTTCTGTGTTTAAAGGTTCGGTGCTTGTGATCAAGCTTTGCAGTAGAAAGAAATCTCTTTATAATAGAGTTAAAAGACGAGAACAGTAAACGACTGGGCACAGTTTAGCTCTCTAAATAATTCCCTGAAGAAAGCTTGTAACTCCGCTCGGAGGCGGTATATTCATGACATTACCGAGGAAATGAAACTAAATGGGAACCCTCAGTCGTTCTGGAGTTCTGTTAAATCTATCCGGAAAGGTACTAATGACCTTATTGCACTTAAAAGAAGTCGCGAGTAATGTCCTTACTGACGATTTGAGCCGAAAGCATGAATTCGTACTTCTCCTCAGTGTTTACATATAAGTCCTTCACAAGTTTCCCCGTATTCAACAAAGTTGTTGACTCTGGTTATCGACCATTGTTTCCAACGAAATTGAAATTTCACATATTCTAAAGAATCTGAACGCGTACAAGTCCCTAGGGCCGGACCACCTACCACCGCGTGTTTTAAAAGAATGCGCCGCTGAAATGGCTCCGTCGTTATTGACTACTACAGAAAATACTATAACATACCATAATGCTCTTTGTTTGTCACCCTACAATTTTGCATAAGCATTGTCTTCAGTTTCTCTTGGGAGTTAAAATGGCCCCAAGAGAAACTGAAAACAATGCCTATGCAAAATTGTGGGGTGATAAACAAAACCAATTGACAGCAATGAAGCACACCTACCAACTCCGCGGTATGGCCAGTACCTTACGCATGCGCACAACCATATCACCCGGGCAGTGGCAGCCATGGACAGCTGTTTCGCCCTTGTTGGGGCTCATCAGCATGGCATAGCCGTCGGGTCAATGAGCAGGGTTACCCCGCGTATCACAGATCAATTTTCTGATCCCATCTCCATACGCATGCCGTGGGAAAACTGCTTGTAGCGTTCCCAACCAACAGCTACCGTCTTGATCCGGCTAACATCAAAGTAGTGGTGGAGCTACCACAACCAGCAAGTAAAGATGTTCGCAGGCTAATGGGCACGGTGACCTCCTTTAAGGATTTCATCTCTTACATATCCACAACCTTGTTTCCTATCAGGCAGGTACTTTTTAAAAAGAAAGATGTGGATTTCTAGTGGTTACCAGAACATGAACAGGCCCTTAATAAGATCAAAGAAATCCTCATCAGCGAGCCAGTCCTGCGTTACTATGACCTCTGTATAAAGGTGACCATATCAAAAGTGATGTCTCATCAACTGGGCTAGATGCCTGCCTCCTCGAGGACAGTGACCCGGTTGGCCTGTGCCTCACGAGCATTAACTCAAACTGAATAGCGTTGATTCGTGATTGAAAAGGAGTTATTAGCAGTCGTATTTGCTTCTGCGCATTTTCACCATTACATCTATGGAGTCAACAGTGACTTGAAAATTTCTCGAGCCACTGTTGATAGGAGCAATGTTTTTTACTTTCAAAACGCTGAAAAAGACCCTTCGAGTCCTGCTGCGAGTGATTGCACTGTGCAGGATTCACCAGCAGAAGTTTGCAGATCGTGACAATTTCTCTGAATTATCCTGATCTTCTGAGGTTCCTGTAACTCCTTCATTTGTCTAGAGTGTCATTTTAACGTGGAATATCAAAACTTAAAGATTCCAGTCGGGCTTTTGATGCATACATCAGAAACTAGATCATCAGGCGATATAATTCGTTTGAAGAAACCGTAGTTCCGCGGAGTATAGTTATCAGATTTAACAGGAAACATTCATAAAGAACCCACTCCAACCGGCACTGTTGCACATGCTACTTTGCGTGGCTGGTTTGAAAACGCAGATCTAGAACTCTATATGCTACGAATAAGTGCAATTTTGTAAAGATAGGCGTTTTATGCTGCTTACTACCCATCAGATATAGGATCGAAACAGACCAATAATAAATTTAGATGCTTTGCGAGGTCTGCCTGCGGAATATTCTTATTACAGGAAAGATACTTTTATATGAAAATCTTTAGTTCTTAATTATATTATCATTTTATTTTCAAAAAGTTGGCCATCCCCCTCCGCGGGCCCCTTACCAACAGCGACAAGTCTGCTCTTGATCTACAAAGGTTGCACAGGGTGTACTTTACTAGTCAGACAACAAAGCACCATGGCCCTCCCTCTGATTCAAATTGCTGTCCCTGTGACCGTTCAGCAAGGGCTTACATCATGGAGCTCTGCCATTGTTGTAGAGGAGTACGAAGCACCACGTTCATTTAAAGTCAAGACTTAAGATGGCTAAATTCTCCGACGAAGATTTCTCCACGGCGGCTGAGCTTGTCCAACCAGACCAAGTCACGTTGCCAGTAACACTCGCAGAGGATCAAGTCACCCACCCCGTGACGCATGTTTTTTCAAGTTGAAACAAGTTAGGAACATACCAGAGTCCGCTACAAACTGATTTATTTACCAGCTAGCATAACAGAAGACGACCAAGATGGCCGACTGACTTATTTTACACAGGAATCCCCGAACACGAGCCCGGATGGCACTTCGTGTACACTAACCTAAGGCATACTCATTACATCTCCTTTCCTTAGTTTAACAGCAACACAACAAACAAAATGTCTAACGAGAAATACTCTTGATCTATTAAGCAAGGATCTTTGTAAAAAAAACAAAAACAAAAAAAACAAAAGAATCTGTTCAAAGTAAAGGATCCTTCTAAAGCAAAGTCTTAGTGTCCACATTCGTAATCTTTTAACCAAGCTGGAGGCCGACGCTCACGCACTGGACGACTTGTTGTACATGGTTCGGGAACTTCCGCTGATACAGGCATTGTCGGCAGTGACACATCAGCTGAGCTCAATTCATCAGGTTCAGGAGGCTCTGTAAGGTCTTGGATTGTTATTGTGGGCTCTACTTCCTCAGGGGTTGCTCTGAGCCTTTTGCGGTTGCGGCTTTCCATTCACATACACCCAAAGGGAACGAGGGCCCTCTTCTCCAATGACACGTCCAAGCGACCATTCTTTTTCACCAGGTAAACGCATTCTTACAGCATCGCCTTCATGCAATGTAGGCAGTTCATGGGAGTGCCGGTCATAATAGAACTTCTGTTTCTGCTTCCTAAACTTGATTTTTTCTGGCACATCAGAGATCACCTGTGGGACTAGCAATGACTTGGTAACTGGGAGACGGGTGCGTGTTCGTCGACCATACAGTAGCTGAGCGGGAGACGCATTCATTCCTTCAGATGGAGTGTTGCGCCATTCAAGTAACGCCAGCAAGGGGTCTCGTTTGTCAGCACGGTCTTTTATCAGCAGAGATTTGCAGGTCTTGACAGCATTTTCTGCACGGCCATTACTTTGTGGGTGATAAGGACTCGAAGTGAGATGATGAAAGTCCCATTCTGCACTGAAAGCTTTGAAATCTTCACTGTTAAATGGGGGTCCATTGTCACTAATTAAAGTCATTGGGATTCCATGCCTGGAAAACCATGATTTCAAAACAGTAATCACACGAGTACTTGTAGTACTGTTCATATCCTGTACCTCAAAATATCCAGAATAATAATCTACAGCTACTAAAAAGGACTGCCTTTCAAGCACAAACAAATCCACGCCTACCATTTCCCATGGTACGTCAGGGACATCATAGGGCTTTAGAGGCTCTCTACATTGTTCGGGCCGGTAACTGTTGCAAATTCCGCACTTTGATAAGTAATCTTTGAGCTGGGCTGCGATTCCAGGCCAGTAGACAATATCGCGGGCCCGTCACAATGTTCCCTCGATCCCAACATGCGATTCATGCAGGCTCTTAACAATGATAGAGCGTTCCTTTGCAGGTATTACTAGACGATGACCCCTGTACACCAATCCGTCATCAGTGGTCAGTTCATCCCTGCAGTTCCAGTATAATTCAATTACTTGTTTTTGCCGCCTGTCAAATTCACGGGCTTGAGCCAAGGTCTCTGGCCAACCGTCCCCTATAACGTTGGTTAGGATCTGTAACATTTCATCCTCGGCTGTCATCTCACGTAATCCCTTTAAACGAACAGGGGAGACACTCACTTCTTCACCGTGTCTTATCTGCTCTAACTCAAGTGAAAATACTCGCTCTTTTATCGTACGGATGTCGTTCTGTGGGGTCGGTTTCTCTGGCTCATTCTCCAAGTATGCGCGACTCAGCGTGTCGGCTAAGAACATGGTGGTTCCTCTTTTATATTCTACTTGTATGTCGTAGTTCTATAAACGAAGTCGCATACGCTGAAGGCGTTTTGGTGAGTTCAGGATTGGCTTCTTGAATATTGTTTCCAATGGTCGGTGGTCTGACTCCACAACTACATCACTTCTTCCAAAGATATACTGGTCAAATTTTTTGCAAGCAAAAACTATCGCAAGCAACTCTTTTTCAATTTGCGCATAGCTTTGTTCAGTTTGGGACATCACACGGGAGCTGAAAGCTACAGGGCGCCCTTCTTGTGTTAGGGCTGCGCCGAGTCCACTTTTAGATGCATCACACTGAATGACCACCGGTTTTGTCACATCATAATAAGCTAGAACAGGGGCAGATATAATCATCTCTTTAACACGGGCCACAGCTTCAGCATGGGCAGGAAACCAACACCACTGAACATCCTTCTCTGTGAGCTTTCTCAATACTTCGGTTTCTTCTGATAATCTTGGGAGGAATTTGGCCAAATAATTCACCATGCCCAGGAATCTACGCAGTGACTGTGCATCAGTAGGGTCTGGCATGTCAACAATCGCCTTAACTTTGCATGGGTCTGGCTTGAGCCCCTGTGGAGTCAGAATGTGGCCGATGAAGGGAACTTCGTGTTGCTTCAGTCTCGCTTTATTCTTGTTTAGCTTGAGGGTTCGCTAGCGACAGCGGTCCAAGAAGGCACGAACATTTCGGTCATGGTCAGCTTGCCACTCAGTGGGTGTGTCGCCGTAACCAACTATCACAAAGTCATCTGCAATGACCTCGACTCCTTTCAGGCCCTCTATGTGTTCTCGCATTTTGCGCTGCCAGACTTCAGGTGCATTCTTAATTCCAAAAGGCATTCTTTTCCATCTGTACCGCCCGAAGGGAGTATTGAAAGTTGTGAGCAAACTGGAGTCCTTGTCTAATTCCACCTGCCAAAAACCATTACTGGCATCAAATACACTAAACGCTTTTGCCCCATTGAGTCTGGTTGCAATTTCTTCTATTGTGGGCATTGGGAAATGTTCACGCTTTATGGCCACATTCAAGTCCCTAGGATCCAAACAGATACGTATCTTAGACTCTCCATCGGCTTCAGTAGAAGGCTTGCTTACCACCAGCATGCTGGATACCCAATCAGTCGATTGGTTCACCTTTTCAATAATACCATCAGTCGTCATTTCCTCAAGTTTTCTCTGGACTCGCTCAATAATAGCAACGGGTAAACGCCTCGGGGGGTGAGCCACAGGCTTGATGGTCTCGTCTACTGTTATCTTGTACTGTCCAGCCAGTTTTCCAAGCCCTTCAAACACATCAGCATACTCGTCCAACAACGGATCGCTGTCTATCTTTACCACTCCGAGATGATCGCTATCTAAGATTTGTATGAGATTCATATCTAACATCATTTGCTTTGAGAGGATGGGCTCATACCCACAACCCTTTACCACATTAACTTCAATTTGGTGTTTCCGACCTTTTGGAGATGCAAACAGGGTGGCCTTGCCCTCTATCGGATGTTCTTCTCCATTGGCTAAAATCAAAGCTGACTTTCCTCGGGCATACAGAAAATTTAAATGCTGGTCACCCGATCCTTGCATGTAGACATCAACAGGTAACAGATTACATTCAGCTCCAGTATCCATTACAAAGGGAATTTCATATCCAGTGGCAGACTTGTCATCTTTAAATACAGTGAGAGTCACCATCTCACGACCTCCACCACTAACACCAGCAACACTTAAATAAAAACGCTCTTGTACAGCTGATACCTTGCTTTTAGCTGGACACTTCGCTACAAAGTGATTTTTCTCCTTACAATAAGCACAAATCTGTCCAAATGCAGGGCAGTTGCGTCTCTCATGACTCCGACCACAAAATCTGCAATCTTTGATCCTACCTTCGGTGACAACAGGAACACCTTCCGACTGACCTTTTTCTTGTTCTTTACTCCAGACTCCGATGACATAACTTTCATTTGCGCGGCAGTGCTCTCAGCAGCACGAGCTATATCTACTGCTTTCTCAAGCGTCAGCTTCTTCTCTTTTAGCAAATTTTCACGTACTTAGCATTTCTGGCACCTGTCACCAATCCATCCCGGAGAAGTTGATCAGGTGTGATTGACTCAAAGTCACAGGTACTGGTCAATAGTTTCTGACTCACGCTGATCCCGGGTAAAGAAAAGAAAGCGTTCATAAATAGGGTTCTCCCTGGGTATGCAGTACTCTTCGAATTTTCTTAACACCGGCTCGATTTTCGTAGCGTCACCTGGTGACGAAAAGGTAAAGGTGCGAAACACTTTGTTTGCTTCTTTCCCGATTACCGCCAATTAATAGAGTTGCAACTTGACGAGCTTCCTCCTCTTTGTCGAGTTTTGTAGCCAAAGTATAGTTCTTCCACGCAGCAACCCATGTGCGCCAATTAGAGGCTAAAGAGCCATCGTTGAGCTCAAGTATGTCCGGAGGAGGTATCTGAAAATTAGTCATGTTTACTGAACTGGAAGGTGAACCGCCAGAAGTGGAGATATTCGGAGCTGCCGAAGATTGCTGACCTTCGCTAGTTTCTTCGCTCATAAATGCTTGTGGATGCCTTGCACTTCTGACACCATGGCACAAGTTAGGAACATACCAGAGTCCGCTACAAACTGATTTATTTACCAGCTAGCATAACAGAAGACAACCAAGATGGCGGACTGACTTATTTTACGGTAAACGCTAGTTTCCATATCTCAAATCCGCCCTTGGATACCTTGTGAGCCTACACAAAGTAATTGCATTTATGTATACTTTTATGAGTGAGCCCTGACTATAGTGATTTAGGGTTAAGCACTAACAATACTGATTAGGGTTAAGCACTGAAAATACTGATTAGGGTTAAGCACTGACTATACTGATTAGGGTTAAGCACTTAGAATAGTGATTAGGGTTAACGGTTAGCTTTATTTAGGGTTAGGGTTTTCGCTACAGTAGTTAAATTACTCCACTTCCCTGCAGCGAGGGCTTGGTTGTCTAGTGGTTAGGGCATGAGATATCAGATTTAGTACTCCGGGATCGACTCCTGTTCGTAACTCAAAAAAAATTTCTTTCTTTAAAATTGAAAGAGACTTGCACTTTGACGACATTTGTTGAACAGAAACTAAGTCTCTGAGTCGAGAAACTTAGAAATTTCATGTAAGTGTAAGTGAAATGGGAGAGGGCGGTTTGAGATATGGAAACAAGTGCGTACCTTATTTTACAAAGGAATCCCCGAACACGTGCCCGGATGGCACTTCGTGTACACTAACCTAAGGCATATCTGAGACAACAACCTCAGACACCCAGAAGGAGAGTTTCAGAAAGACAGATAAACAAACCGAAATTGTTGGACGATTATGAACCCTGACTTTCTAGAACAATGCTATGCCTTAAGATGGAACTCAAGTATGTTGTGCCTTAGAAGTGTTATGTCTTATTGTTATCCGGCATTGACCTCGAAGGTGCGCACATACCTCACTGGTACATTTCTTAAGTTTGTTTGTTGTTTACAGGTATCATTCAGCTATAGTTTCATATCAGGTCCAGATATTAAGCCCAGTTTTGCACTTTCAGCTTTATTGTCTTTGCTTAAAAAAGGAACGGGGAGGGGGGGGGGGGGGGGGGGGTGTCACACATGTAACCCGGCCATGTTGTCTTGCAACCAGGCCTGCTTTGAAAAACATGGAAATAGGTTGGCTCCCTGAATAAAACGTGTTTGCTGTTAATAAGTATGTTACAATCCGCTAGTGTCTTGTTGCAGAGACCGCAAACTTTTTAAAAGTACTCGCTGAAGAAAGTATTCCTAGCCAGATTTACAAAACATACCCGGTCAGACAAAGGAACGAATTAAGCGTCTCCTGAAAATCGTGAAAATAGATTTTTGAGCCGGGTCCGCAGTGGTGTGGTATGGTCCACGGTTATGAATAAATTTGTGGTCACTTTTACTTTTCATTCTTATAAAATTCTCTCGGCTTCCTTGAGCTATAGTGAAAGCTCAGTGAAGGGATCTCCTTTTTTGAATCAGCGCATAACTTTGACTCAGTCAAAAAATTGAGTACTGTTTCAAATAAAATACATAACAGGAGAAGGGAGGGCCAAGTTGAAACATCCACAAATTCGTGATTTGCAAAAGACAGATTTATATAAAAAACAGTGGTGAACCAAAGGAATGCTCTGTTAATGCTTTTCATCATGATTAAGTCACGCCAATAACTTTTTAAAAGCCAAACAAATGTCAACATGTCATAGTGACGTAAAACAGCTACTCTAATAAGTAAGCACCGTCACACCACCACTAAGCGGCACGAGGACGGGTAGATCGAGGGTAGATCATAGAGGAAACAATGAGAATCTTATTCAGCTCGTGAGAGAAGATTTACCGGTGAAGTCGTTAATTACATTTTAGCCGCAGAAAGTGCAAGAGCAAATATATTTAATACAATCATTGCGTGATTCATTGTTACATAGTGAATGAAATAGCATGTTGCAGCACTGAAGTTTGAGCGCGGAAGAATTTATGCGTGTAGTTTCTTTTTTTTCTGAGCTATTCTTGGCTATTCACTTCTTCTTTTAGTACAACTGTGAAAGGTTTGAAGGTTTTAGTACAATAAAAAATTTAAGTTTTATTCAGTAATACTCCTTTGCTATAGCAATTGACATTCAATGCGCAATATATGCTCCAAACACAATTTTTGAACTAATATTAATCTGCTACTTACAAAAAAAACAGTCTTGATACTAAACTCTCTGTATTCATAACTTGACACGAAATTATTTCTTTCACCCACTGGCCATGGCTTATTTGTTCTCATGGAAGGCAAATCAAGTTATCTTATCTGTTGCTGTTTAATCTTTCCGAAGTATGTTTGACTAGGAGTTTAGTTTCTTTTCGCCTTATAAAAACTACCTAAGCCAAGTGACTGCAGATTCATTTCATTCCTTTCATTCCGATCGAACGTTCCTATTGGTCGATTACAATCGCGCATTGTTGTTCTTTTTACCGCGTCCCAGATCGTTGACTGAACGGCTCCGCATGAGCGAATATTCTTAAAATACTTCATCTCTTCTGTGTTTTGTTTCACGGCCACTCCACCTATTGCTTGGAATACCGGTGTAGCTTTGAGTTGTTCTCGTTCAATTCTTGGCTCAGCTGGTCGCCTAATAGCAAGAGTGTCCTTTCAGAGTCGACGTTTGGTTTTAGCTGTTGCACCATCTGTGAGGTTTGCGGATAACTCGTTCACAGATTTCATCAACTGTTCTTTTCCTTCATTTAATCTGGTTTTTATTGAACCATAATATTCTAAACTGAGTGAATATCAGGGTAAATACTTAACTATATCTGTTTCTGTGGTATTCATTTGCAGTTTAAAACCCTGGTTTCTTGATTTGGTTGATGGAGTGAGCAACAACGAACTTAACTCAATCTGCGGTCGACGTTCTAAAATTCCGACCAAAACTGCTCAGCTGCTTCGTAATTGTCATCGTTTCAGGCTACTGAGTTATGGATTTCGAACAAGACGACGAAAGTGGAACATTCACATTGAGAATAAAGTCCCGTTCTGGTAAGTTAATTCATAAGCTTAAATTTGATTTGAGCTTTAAATTTGTGTTGTAGAAATATGACATGGTAGGACATTACTGTAGTGTCATTTACTTTTCGATCGTGATAGGCGTTATCTCGCATGACCGACCTACGAAAGGCGTCGTTTCAAAAACATCCTTTTTGTGCCCGAGGTTAGATGTTCCCACCTGCCAAACATCACGCCTGTTTATAGGCAGCAAGTTGTTAATGGCATAGCTGTATGCAAGTATTTTGGAGGCGGTTCTCGAAACTGCGTGGTTGTACTCCAATGAACGGAAGGGGTGCAGGCTGGCCCTTAACAATAAACATGATCCCGCTTTTGTCAGCTGGAAAGAACAATTGGAGGTTCATTTTTCCCGTGGGTTTTTTCATTGATTGCCAAGTACCTGATTTAAGAATTCGTCGTAGCGCACCTTTTTTGCCGTGGATAGTTTTGAATTGTCGGCCACTACTGTAGTTTGAACCCCGTCGATTTGCTTTCTTGTGAATCTTACCAATGCCATTGTATTCTTGTCTGAAATCTTCAAATTGACACCTAAATAAATGAAAAAGTGCCCATTCGTTTACTTAAAATTACGTGATCGTCGGTGACTAAGGAGTTACAAATCTTCTCACTTTTTACCCTCAATTTGCCTGTCCTCCGCTGTATGCAAACTGTCGCAATATGCTAATTTAAGGAGTTAATACGTTTATATTGAAGCTTGCTAGTTCTGTTTTAATTTGGTGTACGATGACTTAACCTTATCTTCTTGTAGTAAGCTAAATATTGACTTCTTCAGACTGTCGAATTCAACTGTGAGGTCGCAATATTCTAACAATGACATGTACAGTCAGTAAACTGTTGTGAGGTTATCTTTGCTATTTGAATATTATAAAAGCCTTAAATTTCTAAGTAGCGAAAATTCGCAGAATACGTATTGTAATAAAATCTGCCACTTTATCGAGGCTTCCAAAAATTAACG
Source organism: Porites divaricata (assembly GCA_038088405.1). Lineage (NCBI taxonomy): Eukaryota > Metazoa > Cnidaria > Anthozoa > Scleractinia > Poritidae > Porites > Porites divaricata. Next base: position 255,991 of record JBBMOI010000014.1, on the reverse strand, counting down.
TTTTTTATTTCACATTTTGCAGAGCAAGGCTTGTTTATTTCACGCAACTTACGACTTACAGCTTTTTTACGCACTTTAATAAGCTTAATACATATTGTTTAAAGACGGTAGCAGCTTATTAATTTAAATGGTTTTAGCTCAAAATAATAATTGTGATTTCAATATCGTTTATTAGAGAACCTTGATAGCGAAACCACAGTTGTGATATGAATGGGTTAATAATTATTTTTTGTGCAGACCCAAGGTTATCTAGATACGAAATAATGATACTATTTATTTTTTACCACATGCTAGATTGACTTGAACTGAAGTTATCTGTAATCAGTTAAAGGGGTCTCCATAACAATTGATTTGATTTACTATTTACATGATTGATCATATACATCTGTATAATTAATTTACATGTATTTGAATCCCATGAAGAATAAAACATTCCTGTCTTTTTGCAACCAATTTTGCCTTCAACGACCACTTACATGTACATGTACTTTGCAAATAGTGAAAAAATGAATTAGCAATTAATGAATGAGGCTGAGTAGTATATGAAGAATTAAGCAGATCAAGGAGGGTGTTATCACACCCTCCAAGACGAGGTCTAGGAATCATGTTGAATGAACAATTAATGAATTTGGCTTTGGTAGGATATGAAGGAGAAGGCCTCGGTGGATAACACCCTCTTTGATCTGCTTAATTCTTCATATCCTATGAAAGCCGAATTCATTAATTGCTTTATTATTCATTCAAAATAATTCCTAGTTTAAAAAACATAGCTAAAACATGCTTACCTGCATCAATGTTAAGTTCATCTTCGACAGTGTATGTTTAGGTTTGTCCAGCTCTGCAAATATTCTCCAAATAGCAGATGTTGCCCTCCAAGTTGTCTTCTTTCTGTTTTTGCCATGTTTTTAGCTATTTTTTCACCTTATTCCGGCTGTAGTTCTTACTCTTGAAACAAGTGAAGTGTCCGCCATTTCTTTTTTCACAACCAAAACAACTGAACCTTGTCCCCAGGTCTTCTCGATAACTGTGCCTTAGCCTGTAGCGGGCTGCATTTTTGACGTCATTTCCTTGTTAAACACAAAATTCTTCCAAATTTGGTCATCAGTAACTGGTTATGGTGAATTATGCATGTGCTTTTAGCCAATCAGAATTGGGAAACATTTTGAATAAATAACAAGGTCAATTACTGCTTGTGCTGCCTGGCAAAAAACATTAACTGCTAAAATTTACATGTATAATCTATTTTAGTGCATATTATTGCTTTGACATCACATCCTGTGTGGCGGCACCAAAAGGGGAGGGTGGAGGGGGGAAGACAAAAGGTTTAAAGGGAGGGAGAGCACCTGCTATAAAAAAAACCATTGACCTTAAATCATGCACACTAGTTTCCCTACTAATCTGATAACCTCAATGGTCAATTATACATTTGTACAGGATTGATAAATTTGGGAAGGATTGAGCTAAGCTTTGGAAAGGGCATGAAGACATATCTACAGCTGTAGTTGATCAGATGCTGAATTTTTTTAGTTGAGAATTTCAATGCTTTGCAGGCTCCAAAACTGCAAACAGCTGGTTGCCAATCCCCCCTCAACAAGTTCAAACTTGACTTTATGTTTTAAGCATTTTTGGCTGTTTCAGCACGATTCCAGCAAATTTAATTCTGCCATTGTTTTGTCTAGATATTATGTGATATAGAAAGGACAACGGGAGAACTAAAACTTGCTAAAATGGCACTGGAACAGTAAAAAATGCTAAGGACACACCATAAATTTGAACAAGGGGACACGGATTTAAAAATTCTGATGACTTTTTATTACTATTTTTGTCCCCTAAACCCCATATTAAGGTGGCTGAACACAGTTTTGCGGTCGGTCAGCGGTAACTTGTGTGACGGCGAGTGTTTTAAACAAACACAGCGGCGAAAAAGCAGTGGTAAAAAGAAGACGATTTCTCAAAATCTACTCATTAAAATTTTGTGATATTTGGAGGAATTTTTAATTTTATCGTATTTTAGATAATGAGAACTTTAAAATGGAAGTTAAACAGACGATTTTTGTGAAACATTTAATAATTACAGTACAATTATATTATTGATTACCGTAAATCCTCTATTAAGTCCCCCGGGGGGCTTATTTATTTCAAGCCCATTTGAGGGGGGGCTTAATAGAGACGGGGGGCTTATTTAATTTAGAAACGACGATGGTATCAGTTCTCCATAAAGAACTAGAACACAAAGTGGAAAAGCTCAAGTACAAGAAGTTTTAAGTCATGCAGCCGAGGATCAGAATGAAATCCGAACTTCCAGTTGGTAATAAACCATCCTGGATCAGTCCACACGGAGTTTTGCGGTCGTGATTGATTAATACAGCCTATCATTTATTAGTGAAGAATAATTGGGGGTGGGGAGGGGGGGCTTAATAGAGAGGGGGGGCTTATTAACTTTCTTCCCCTGAAAAGGGGGGGCTTATTAGAGGGAGGGGGCTTATTTGAGAGGGGGGGCTTAATAGAGGATTTACGGTATCTAAAAACCCCTCTGTTAAAATTTGGTCAAATAAGTTTCAAATGGTAATGATTAATTATAGTAAGCTATGTGCAAGTTTATAGGAAAATCTAATGAGTGAACTTTCTGTAAACTGAGCAAAAGGGAAATTTTAAGGTTGTATTCAATTGTTCATGTTGCCATGGAAACTACGAAAATGTCAAATTTTACCTGTTAATCAAAATCTTTCATCAGTATATTTTTCATATGCCAAGTTTCAGCTTGTGAGCTGCGACCCTTCTCTTGCTATAATTTGGCAAATGACATATACTCATAAACTGCCAAAACTGTGTTCAGCCACCTTAAACAACAGTGATTCTCTGTCTTGACTTGGGTTACCTGTGTCTCGACATGAATATTTATTTGCAGTACTTTTCCCTGTGCTTTGCAAACTGTGTAAAATTTCGTTCAGTTAAGAGACAAAGAAGCAGCTCAAGATTTTTAAGGGCTAGATCTTGTGAGAAAAGGCAAATTACAGTAACAACATGGAGGCTTGCATCTTGATATGATCCTAAGTCAAAATAGACAGAACATGACTTGTGTTTAGTCGCTGTTGTGGAAGAACAAAAAGGAGAGCAGCTGGTTTTATAATACATTTATGGGCTTAACTCCAGAGCAAATACTTTTTCTCTTTGGAAAGCAACTCACCTTGAAACGAAACCGCAAATACAAGATTACGCCATCACCAGAGTGGGCTGGTTTTTGCATGAGCATAAAATGTTCAAAACAATTTTTTTTCATATTATTTTAAAGAAAAGGTCAAATTTTCTGTTGACCACTTTATTTAGTGGACAGATGGAATGTGTATTAAAAAGTTAATTTTGGAGCCCGGTTTAGTAGCTGTTCCTGCAGCTTGAACTGGACTAGGTCATGTGTACATGTAGGTACATTGTAGCTAATTACTACCTACAATATCCAGTGAAATCCCTCCTTATGGCCACCTCGGTAATATGGTCACCTTGTTATTACAGCCACTTGTTTTTAGCCACCTGGCAAAATGCCCACCCATTAATATGGCCAAATTCTTTTGGCCTGTTGGTGACCGTATTAACGAGTTTCCACTGTACCTTGTTCTCCTCTTCTACTTCTTCTAGCCATCTGACAAATGACTTTCTGGTGAAATAAGGCTTCAAACAGCTCATGACTAAGTTAACATTTTCATTACAACTTTATTTGAAACATTTACCTACGTTAAAATCTGTATTTTTGAACTAGTAGTAGGTAGGCACTGTAGTATTCATCTGTATTTCAGCTGTTAATTACAAAAGAGCCATCCTTAGATTTCAGTAACAACAATGGCCATACAAGCCTTGGGTGGTTAGCCTTTGGTACATTTGCATGTAACATTCATTCTTTATTTTAACCTCATTTTGTGTGTTTTGTTTTAGATGAACATGAGGGCATGCAAAAGAAGACTTTTACAAAATGGATAAATGCACAGCTTTCCAAGGTACAGCTTTTATGCAATGTTTTAGACAAGGTTAATGATGATTGTAGATATAAAAAATAGACAATGCATTTCTAGTCAATAAGGGATTTATCTCTTATCTCATTGCTTTTATAGGCTGGAAGTGGTCAGCAAGTCAAAAACTTGTTTGAAGACCTGAAGGATGGAACAAAGCTATTGCTGCTTCTTGAAGTTTTATGTGGAAAGCGAATCGTGAGTTTAACATTTTGAAATTGTGAACTGGTGTTATTACATGTACACTCATAATATCAAATTTGCTGCAAGGTATCCATTGGCAGAGCCACAGCAGTTGATGGTGATGATGACGATAATGATGATAACAACAACAATAACTACTGTAAAACCTCGCAAAAATGAAAGTTACCTTTATTACCTCATTTTGATGTATTGATTTTGGGAATAACTGTTTTCATTCACCTAAACTACATTTAGCTACATTTTTTTCAGCAATAGACAAGGTTGGGTGTAGGTGCCCTAGAGGATGGTGTAATGGTGTTGATTTTATACATGTCGTGGAGCCCTGGGTACAACCATATGTTGCTCGAGGTGCTTTTGTATTGTTGTTGAATGAAAGTACAAATTTAAAAGTGTGTTGTCTATCCTTCTGCTCTGAGTACTTCGACTTGGTGTCAAGAAGTGGCAACTCATAATCTCCATCCACTCCTGCTGTCAATTTATCTGGAAGTTCACAAGACGGCAATTTAGTGTGAAATCTGCCTGCAACCGTGCGGTTGAGTTGGCCAGTTGATTGATCTAGCAGGAGCTTGGAAGCAAACTTTGGAAGCCCCTATTGGTCTGAAAGCTACCAAAGTAACACAGTGAGAGTAGAGATACTGCATCTTTTGATTTTGCTATGTCACCAAAACCTGAAGTCAATGGCGTTGGTAGGGTACAGGTTGCTCCTGTTGGTAGGATGTTCCTCCCTCCATGTAAACAGCCTCTTATATAATTAAGTGACCTGCAGTGGCTTTGCTCCTGAGACCAGTAAATTTTCATTTTTGTTAAAAATGCTCTTAAAATATTGTTCAACAGTTACTTCTATTGTAATAAACAGAAATAATTATATGAATACATTGTATAATAGCACTGAGAGTTATAATACCTCAATTAATAACATTGTACTTTGCATTTTGTTTTCATTAGAGGAGTGAAAAAGGTCGCACCCGTGTCCATTTTATGACCAACGTTGACAATGCTCTTAGGATTCTAGAGCAAAACAATGTAAGTGGCTACAAATTCAAAAGTGCTCGGAATATTATTGCCCAGTGTGACTAAGCTTGATTTAATGTCATATTCTCCTTCTGTTTCACAATAAAATACAAGGTAATTGGAAGAAGAATCAAGCAGTTTAACAAAAGTCACAAGGAGCTGTTTGTCAAAACAGATGTGCAGCTGTACATGACATTGCAACTGCAAACAATGGAGTGTATTTGTAGAACTCTATAAAGATAATATTCAATTAGTTAAGATCAAAGAGCCAGTGTATGATCCTCTCATCTAAGATGATTCTATACATGTAGGTTAACTGGAAACAGGGCATTTGAGTGGTCATGGTAACTAAATGTATGCCTGGATTTATGCCAATCATTGTACAACTTGTGCCTGATTTTAACCCATTAATTTTGCCCCTGAGGCACCAGTAGCCTCCTTGCAGATCCACTTCCCTTCTCCCTCTTGTTACATCATCAGTTTTAATGGTCAAGGACAACTTTGTCCGCTAACTTGTGCAGAGTGAAGAGATCTTTCAAACCATATAATACCAGAATGAGCACAAGTCAGTCAAGGACACCGGAGAAAAGGCCAAAAACCATGTAACATTGACCTGAAAATTTTCATGATAATCTTGTTCCACTACCCACCTGCCTTTCCTTTCATCTAATCCTAAGATCCTTAAGGGTTTGCTTTAAACTTTTCCCAACCAAGTTGAAGACTACTAAATGCCCAGCAAGAGAAAAAAAATGAGGCAAGAAAAGCAAAAAAGAGGGGGGAAGAAAAGTAAATGTCAAGACTGCTTTGTCACTTTTAAACCCCAAAACTATCTCTAAATTTTGCTTTCTGTGCATGCATGAACTTCGCCAGCTAATATTTTGCATCTGGATCAGGAGGTTGCAAAGTGTGCAAGTTGTAAACGGCTTTGTTGTAAGTATTAGCTCTTTATAGCAGGGTAGTGACCAGAAAACCGCTTGACTACACTGTAGCCTCAAAACGTGTTTTTCGGCAAAATCTGCAGGGGTGAATGGGTTAAGAAAACCTTATCTTCATTTTTACTCGCCCGCCCCTACATGTATATTGTTATTATGTCAAACAGTTAAACGAAGGCCCTAACCCTAATGCTAACCCTAACCCTCTGAATAAGAAAGATTTTGATGTTAAAAGAAATATTTCCTAACTAAGAGCAAGCGTCAAGATACTCAGTTCTTTGAAAATTTGTTTACCAGTGTACATTTGTTGGTGTAGGTTCGACCGGTCAACATCAGTAATGATGACATTGTTGATGGAAACCCCAAGCTCACACTGGGTCTGATGTGGTACATCATTTCACATTTTCAGGTATAATTATAATAAATTAATTATTATACAATGATTTAGTGATAATGTCTCTGCTAAATAAAAAGAGATACATTGTAAAGATAGACTGTCCCAGTTTTCACTATTTTGCAGCCAGTGGCTGAATTGTGGCGGGACCGGTGAAGTAAAGTGAAGTGAGATCAGAATGCAGCATGCACAGGTTGTTGTAAAGATGCACTTTGTAGCTGCATCAGTCCATGACCTCACCTCTCTGATGCTGGGCACTAGTCAGATGTGATACAGCAGAGACCTGCTGTTTTTAATGATGTCATGGTACAATGTACTTCCCAACTGATATGTAAGAATGAAGGAGACAAGACCATGACTGGCACTGTTCCATTTGAACTTTTCAGCCGGTAGATAATTGTAGATCATGGAAAATGTTGATTAAAAGTGAAATGCTGTAACTTCTGGGAGAATGAATTTATCTTACACACACCCATCAATAGCCTGTTTTTGTCAAAGTTGGTAAAATTATCAGTCACTGTGAATGCACTGTGTATTCTAATTATTTTTTGTTTTCCTTGTCCACTGAAACATTGGCATTCCTTTTTTATCTTCAATGTCTAGTTGCAACTTTTGCTGAAGAATCTAATGCTGGACTCCAGTTCAGACACCCCAGAAGAAAAACTGTTGGTTTGGTGTCGGCAGTCTGTCAGAGGGTGAGACTGCATCATCTATGATTTATGTTATCTTTTTTACAGGGCTTCTGATACTTTGCACGGTTGTGGAGCTGCGAAATTTAGGTTGATCCGCAAAACCCCTCGAAATTCACAAAAACACGCAAAATACCGCAAAATTAGCTAGAAATCTTATCAATACATGTCTGTACGCCATATCTGAAACTTAGGGGATGTTTACATGACACAGGGGCGACTTTCGCCCCAGAGCAAGGTTCTCTCTCATGGCTCTATATTTGTTTACATGATACTACCACAAATTTCATGCTGGCGCGAGTCACCCCACGTGAGTTCACCCCGGTTCTTGTACCGGGCCGAGAATTTCAGTCCGGTACGAAATCTCCCAACGGTATCATGTAAACGCGAAACGACCACCCGTTTCGGTGTGAAATCGGTTTGCCGGTAGTCTGGAACGGGTAGCGCATGCATAATGTTTGGGATTTTGAATCACACGTGCATTTTTATCAACATGAAGTGTACCTTCAAATAACGAGATGTGAAATGGCACAGTCATCATGTAAACGCGATACGAAATCAAAAAGTAATGTCGGTATGAAACTCGCGCCGGTGCGAGTTTTCTCATGTAAACACCCCCTTATCTCGGCTATTGGGGCTGTTTATACTTGCAGTAAACTTGCAAATTTATCTTAAACTTTGTCACAGAAATAAGCAAACGACGTCCCAAAACTAGCTGGCATAGATTATGTTGCGAAAAACGGGGCACTAGCCATGATGTTAAAAGCTTTTCCATTGGCTCATTTCTCTATGGTATTGTTGTTGAAAAGGCAAATTATTATCTCTGTTAATAAGACGTTAAAAGCGCTTGTCAGATTAACTAAAAAAATCGATCGATTTTTAGAAAAATTTGCCCAGAAATTCCCACAAAATCGGCCGTATTTTATCGATTGTTTCACAGTTAAGGTTACCCCGAAAAATTCCCGTGAAATCAACCTATTTTCTGCCAATTTGTCCCTGCAAATCCCACGAATTTTGACTTTTTTCTCTCCGCGACCCATCAGAAGCCCTGTATGTAGCATCAATTTGCATTCCGTACACGTAAATAACTGCAGCTATTGTCTCTTTGACTTTTACTATAACTGCTGTCAACTCAGTATAAATTACCGGATGACTTCTTTATCTACGTAATAATTTCTACTTTTTATAACATGCTGTAAGCAAAATGTCATAGTAGTGTAATGTCAACTGTACAGCAGTTTATTGTGTATGTATTTACACATATGATGTCAGTCATTTTGTGCATACTTAATTTTGCGAAAATAGGAGAGCTGAATTTTGTCAGTACTAATTTGTGTATTGTGAGGAAAGTTGGAACAAAAGTGTGCTAAGTTTTGGGATTCCATCAGTGTTTTAATATTTTATTATACAAACACCAGTGAAATACCAGGTGAGCTTTCGCGCTAAAACTTGATATCTTCACTTGTGAAAACAACATGTTGTCTTCACATGTGAAAATATCACCGTTGCTATGGCTTCATAATAAATCGCGCCTTTCACACCAAAAAACTATTAAAGTGAAATGGTTTTTTAGTTCATTGGTGTTTATATAATAAATAGAACATTACATGGCCGCGCGGAAATACAGAATTTCTCTTCACGTGTTGAAAGAATATTTCACTTGTTTGCTGCGCTCACTCGCGAAATATTTTTCAAGACCCGAAGAGAAATTTCGTATCTCCGCGCGACCATGTAATATCCTCTATTTCTGAAACCCTGAGCTAAGCCCTCTGGTGTTGTTTGTCCTTAAGAGCAAGATTGGTTCGATGACTGTAGCACTAAAGAGGTTTTGGCCAAATTACAGGCTGAATTAAACAGGAATTGAGAGGAAGATCGAGTGCTGAAAAGACCGCGCGGAAAGTCATTTTCAAGGACTACAGTCACTTAGCCATGATTCAGAAGATTTGAAAATTTTTATTGTTTTGGTAGAATTATATGTTTGGCATGGTAAATTATTTCAGAAAGAGTAGCAATACTAAATGTGGCAGTTTAATCTCAGGTATGATGGAGTAGAAGTGAAGAATTTTACTACAAGCTGGAGAGATGGACTTGCATTTAATGCTTTGATCCACAGATACAGGTACAAAAATTTTTAACTTACAGGTCAGTCTTTCAGGCAACCAGACTCACAAAAATTAAGTATTATTCTCTCACTTAAGTTTGTATTTACTAGCATTACTGTACCTAGATAAAATGTCAGTTTACTTGAAAACACTTTTTTATAGTTACAGTTTGTTTAGTTTAGGACATCATGTTCCAAAAATTATTAATGGTTTTAAGAGCTTCTGCTAGAGAGACCGGGGCAGGCTTGGAAATAGGGGTCGGCCGATTTGGCTCAAATTTGGTACACTTAGTTACTATGGACACTTATCCAATATGCCAGAGTTTCAGCTCCCTTGCTCTTATTTGGGCTGATTTCTAGATATTACACTTTTTGGGGTCCCCCAATGCTTTTTTTATAGCCCATTTTGGGAACTTTTCAATACTTTGATTACAATGTAAGGGATATTTTAAGCCAAATATAAACTCACTTTTTATTATCTCTATCCTTAAGGGTCTTATAGCAAAACACGTGGATCAAGGAAATATTTCTGTTGTTTCTGAAATAATTGTTAAGTTAATGCCCTTAAATGCATTTTTAGTGAAACTGAAAATAGCCCAAATTTAAGGTGGATTCACTTTAGTGACCACTTTTGAAATAACACAATTCTGACATGAGCAGAAAGTTTAGCCCTAGGTATGTAAAAAACAAGGAGAAAATACTAAGGTTACGGCTTTTTCACTGTGCGGCCTTGCTTTGAAGATGCTAATACAGCCACTTCCGGTCTAGTCATTTCTCCCTTGTCATAAAGCTTATATAGAGTATATTAGCCAAATACTTTCCAATAACTTACCTAAATAATACTGTCTGTAGCACGTTTACCTTCTAATTCTACCTGAACGTTAAAATTGGCAAGATATGAATATCTACTTCAGGAGAAAGTCACTTCCGGCCCAGCAGTCCACATTGGAGGATTTTCGTTAAGGTATCAGCCTCCCTTCAGGACCGTCCGCGCGCGGATCGCTGTAGCGTTAGTTGTTTTTTAAAAACCCATATAAACCATATTTTTTTTAAAAGCTTAATAATTCCAGATTATGGATTTGAACTAAGAAAAACGATTTACTTAAATGTGTTTCGAAATTGGAACGCTTTCTGTAAAATTACACGTCTCTATAAATCGTGTTCCACTCCCGCCGGAAATAAACAGAAGAAAACAATCAACACCGCATTCGCTTCTCAACACGTTCCACCAAAAAACCGTGTCTCACATTTTTGACAAGTGCGTTTGTTTTTCTTTTATTAGCAAATGAAGTTGGGGAAGACAATTAGTCACCACTCCCTGTGGAAAAAAAGCTCTAGCTTTAAAATGAAAAGGAGTATTAAAATTCGCAGACACGGTTTTGTAGAAGAGATATATGGCATCACTCTGGCCAAATTTTAGCCAAATTGATTGAAAGGCTGCCGACTTGGAGTTCAAAACATACGAGTCGATCGGCAAAATTTGCGTTCGGCGATAAAATAGAAAATACATTTTTGGCGGCATCCTACCTGGAATGAGATTATAGCACCTAAATGTTTGTTCTGATTGATATCAGAGAGAGATCAATTTTCTCTAACAATAGGACTTTGACAGGTAACATGTAACAAGAACAAACTTTCGCGGCAAGCAGCGGGAAATAATTATTTTGCTTCCAGTCAGTTCAATTACATCGCATGTGGACAAAAGTCAAAATTTGTTTAATCCGGTTTTCATGTAACAATAAAAATATATTGTGTTTATTTCTTGAAATGTCGGCTAGGTTCGTAAAGATGCCGAAAACCAGTGCGAAATCAACACGAACAAAAGCGAAAAGCCGCCGAATGTCCACCACCGATTGCTCGAAGGCCAAGAACTGAGGCCCGGTTTATTTCAAACGCTCTGCTCTTCTCGGAAGAATTAAAAACAGAATTTGTCTTGTTCGACGGACAGCTTTCATTCTCGCACTGGATTCTCCAGGTAGAACCAAGTCCATGCTTAGTCGCTACATTTTCCATGACTTGGACTCTTCCCTGGCAAAATCGACAAGATACAGACTCGTCCAGTTTCTCAAGCAGCTTTTCACTCGATACGATAGCTCGACCGCTTATTGTTTTCCACGTTCAATCAGCAGATGGGGTCGATGAGCTTAAATGGCTTTCTTCTTCTGGCTCTTCAAGCTGGATTTTGGAGCGGCTTGCACTCTCAGCAATTGCAGCATTTTCGCTTTTCTGGATATCCAACTCCTCGAGCCACTTCTCTTGCTGATAAAATGAGCCTTTGTCGCTCTCTGCCAATTTTGCGGCCCATTCTTTGTCAAACTCTCTCTTCGATTTCTTTTTCGCTCTCTGTTTCAATGACGAGAACGGACACGACCTTTTCTTTTTTTTGGCGGCATTTTCACCGAAGCAAACGCTAAATATCCAAGGAGAATACTAAAGGCTCAGGCCCGTTTCAAACGTCGTGCTACTGCCGTGCCGAACTCAATTGATCGAATTAAATTCGACTTTAGCACGGCAGTAGCGCGACGTTTGAAACCAAGTCGTGCTACTGCTGTGTAGCACGGCAAGCCTTGCCGTGCTACGCGGCAGTAGCTCGACTTGGTTTCAAACGTCCTGCTACCGCCGTGCCGAACTCAATTCATAAATTACAAATGCATTAGAATACATTTAAAAGTTTGCTGAACCGTTTCTTTATTATTGTGTTTTGTTTTCGGCAACAGCCGTTCTATTCGACTGAATTAAATTCGACGTCTGAAACCAAGTCGTGCTAGTGTCGTGCTGCAGTCGAGCTACAGTCGAGCCAGCTTAGCACGGCAGTAGCACGACGTTTGAAACAGGCCTCAGAAGGCTATAAACATCGCGAAGACAATTCGCACATGTTGTGTCGAAGCACGCAGTCGGTATCACGTTACCAGTTCACGGGCAAGTAAATTGATATATGACACGGGTATGACAGATCTTGTCAACGATCAATTAAGATAATTAAAGAGAAAAAATCTTTCACCCCCGATATCTTTCGACGAAAATAATATTTTCTTCTGATTTTTTTTTTAAAAGAAAGCTCTCAAGCATATCTATTTGAAAACGTTGAAACCTCAAATATGGAAAAATGGCAATTTTAAGGGTGGCTGATACCTTAAGAGTGGTATTTTTGTATTCACAATGAAATCTCAAAGCGCTGTTTATGTATCTTTATGCCTATATGTTTTTCAAATTTTCATAGTCTATTGAGGAAAACAACAATTTTTTTTTGTAGCGACAGCAATTAAAATTCGATCGTAATGTTGAATCCCAGTTTGTTGACAAAATATATTATGAGGTGTTTTTAAGACATCTATACTGGCTAATATATGCAAGGCAAATATTTCCCTTTGGTGAAAGAGCGACGCCATTTTAAACTGTTATTGAGTAAAAAGTGTTTCTAGTAAAAAGAAAGAAACTAAAACCCACAATTAAACCTGGGCCTTTATATTCGTTTCATGTTAACTCTGTCCCCAACCACTTTACTACCACATCGATCCGCGCGCCATATAAACTGTCCTTGCCCCTAGCTATGACTTACTTTTGCATTTCACCGAGTTTGACATTTCTTTTTGTTTCCAGTGAGCAAATATTCCCCATGACTCACACTTGCTAACATGACTTGTTGCTCATTACACCCGCTTTGGGCACAGGCAGCCCAAGGTCAGCTTTTCTTTTTTTTGATCTTATATTTCCATCTAGGTTCCGCGAAAGCTAAAAAATATCGATAAATTAAATAGTTTCACTTGCCTTCAGCTCTAGGTGTCTTTGTATCTTCGAGAATAAGTAGGCACAAACAGAGGATGGGCGGAGGGGGGGGGGGGGGGGGGGGGAGACGAGCTTTACCCAGCTGCTTGTGAGTTTTGGTTTTGTTGTTGCTGCAGTGTTGTTTGTGAGGGAAAAAAAAGCCACTGCGCGATACACCCAAATCAAAACCGAACTTACCGCAACTTTTCTTAGAGTAATGATCTGAAGAGATACAGCGTACTTTACGCTGCAGTTTTTCACTTCAATCCCTTTTACCAGAAGTGGCAAGTTAGGAAAATTAAAATCGAGGAAACTGCACGTGATCTTGTGGCTCATAATTAAATTTAAAATGTTATTGCGTTAATGATGAATACTCATGATCAGTATCTCTTGACGGTCCTTGGAAAAGTATAAAATTGTACTCCTGAGGTTGTAAAAACAATGTCATCAATTCGATGTTCTTTCTGGAGTAATGATGACCTTTGTGGTGCTCGCGATAATTCAAAGTTGTGTGAGCCAGCCGTCAGGCTGCCTTTAGCATCTCTAGACCGTGATGTAACTCACCTTTTGGTTACAGTTGGTGCTGGAGGCACCAAAAGTTCAGCCTCGCACAGACTTCAACATCTTCCTGAGTACAAACTAATACTGAATCAAGCTGGAAGGTGTGGTGTCGTGAATGCGGAAATCAAGAAGATGACGATTTGTCCGCGTCACCGCCGTAAATTCACACGTTTACGAGAACTAACTGGACAATGTCAACACCCTCTTCATAAAGGTGAAATTTCCAACTTGAAAAAACCCAAGAAGGCGACTGCAGACATTTCAGAGAGAATATACCAACAAACGAGGATCGTGATACCAATCGCTGCCCGTAAGTGATGCTCAGCATTTCTTGTTTGTCGTGAGTTATTATGGGATAGCCTTGTAATGAACAAAGTCTAATTCTGTATTCAAGAATTCAAGTACGATGGACCATGGAATAAACCTTAAATATAACGATAAGCTATCTGATATAGTGTTCGTTTTTCTTTTCTTTCCAAAGCCATTTGCAAGACCTGCTTTGACGAAAATATTCCAGAACTTCATTTAACTCCTGAAAGTGTAACTTCCAACGATCTAGAGATAATGTAAATATTGTAATCGCATGTGTTCAATCTCAAACATACTGCAGTTGTCTTTCAGGGTGAAAATATCCTTAGCAATGTTGTCCTAAACCTTTAATACGGATGAGTCAAACAGAGACTTTTTTTTACTTAAATAGAATAGTCCAGCGATGAAAGGGATGTAAAGGGCAATACAACTCAGAGCCAATGTCAACAATGGCTATTGCGTGACTATTTGCTGGCATTGGTAGTCTTTACACTAGAGCCGAAATAAGCTAAGAAATATTTTGCAAGACAAGTTCATTTTAAATACTTCAAGTAAAATAAAGCTTCACACACAACCGTTTCTTTTTTACTTCAGGTGAACTTAAGGCTATATTTTCTCACGCAACGTAATTAAGAGTGATTGACATGCTTTGCCTTTCTCAAAGCTCTCAAGTCTCTAGAGACTTTTACTGAATCGTTTCAGCTTAATTCTGTCTTTAACGAGATACAAAGTGAAATTACTTGAGATTTTACTTAGGCCTTCACACACGCATTTTGGGTTAATTAAGTAAAACTTGGCAGCTCTTATAGCCTGCGTAGGCGCCGGTGAGTTTAGAGCGTAAATCCCGCGGCCTGTCCAAGAAATAACAGAAAAGAAAAGCCAGCGCTTGCTATGCAGGCTACATCTCTCAAGTCTTACTCCCAGGGGGGCACTTGGGTATTTTTTGGGTGGGTACGTGCCGCCCAGGACTCCAAATTGGCACCCCGTTCTAAAAAAAAAAGTGACTTTCTCCTGAAGTAGATATTCATATCTTGCCAATTTTAACGTTCAGGTAGAATTAGAAGGTAAACGTGCTACAGACAGTATTATTTAGGTAAGTTATTGGAAAGTATTTGGCTAATATACTCTATATAAGCTTGATAACAAGGGAGAAATGACTAGACCGGAAGTGGCTGTATTAGCATCTTCAAAGCAAGGCCGCACAGTGAAAAAGCCGTAACCTTAGTATTTTCTCTTTGTTTTTTACATACCTAGGGCTAAACTTTCTGCTCATGTCAGAATTGTGTTATTTCAAAAGTGGTCACTAAAGTAAATCCTCCTTAAATTTGGGTTATTTTCAGTTTCACTAAAAATGCATTTAAGGGCATTAACTTAACAATTATTTCAGAAACAACAGAAATATTTCCTTGATCCATGTGTTTTGCTATAAAATTCTTAAGGATAGAGATAATAAAAAATGAGTTTATATTTGGCTTAAAATCTCCCTGACATTGTAATCAAAGTATTGAAAAGTTCCCAAAATGGGCTATAAAAAAAGCATTGGGGGACCCCAAAAAGTGTAATATCTAGAAATCAGCCCAAATAAGAGCAAGGGAGCTGAAACTCTGGCATATTGCATAAGTGTCCATAGTAACTAAGTGTACCAAATTTGAGCCAAATCGGCCGACCCCTATTTCCAAGCCTGCCCCGGTCTCTCTAGCAGAAGCTCTTAAGTTAGCTAAAATGTTGTTTATTTCCGGATTCTGTTTGTAGACCTCATTTGTTTGACTACAGTGATCAGTTGAACAAGAAGCCAGTGGACTGCTGTGAACATGCTTTTGCTGTTGCCGAACAGTTTCTTGATGTCGACCGGCTTCTTGA
This sequence comes from Porites divaricata, assembly GCA_038088405.1. NCBI lineage: Eukaryota > Metazoa > Cnidaria > Anthozoa > Scleractinia > Poritidae > Porites > Porites divaricata. The sequence goes on along the minus strand of JBBMOI010000014.1, from coordinate 240,164 downwards.
ACCTGCAGGTATTATTTTTTATGCCAAGATTTATCATTATTGATTTGCCAACGAGGTAACCGAGCTAAGAAGCGAGGTTGACTCGGCGGCAGAATTATAACGCCGCGCAGTGTAGGCAAAAACTCGCAAATTCTGCGTAACCCTCTAAAATGTGCATTTTTGACCATAGTTGGTTGTAAGTAAGACCCCATGTTTGGGTTGTGACGTCATGGTCTTGTATTTACAACTCGTGGTCTGAAATTGGGTGATTCAGTGTGCAGCTGTTAGTTGTCTGTTCTAGAGGACCTAACAGGTGAGCAAGCTTTAATACGATTTCTAGTTTGAAAGGGCAATTAGTGCTCTGGTTTGCTTTATAAATTGCGTTTAAAGCAGCAGGTGATCAAGGAATAGGTTTTTACGCTCAAATTTTTGTGAGAATTAGCTTGTTCTTTGCAGCTCGATTTACATTGAGGTAGCGTGTTCGCTTCTCTACTCAGAACCAGGGTTGTCAGTGTTCTCTTTTCCTTCGTGAATTGAATTTTAAAGTATAGGGTTATATTCTCAAAACGTTTATCAGAACCAGCGTCTACTTCGCAGGTCGATTTACATTGAGCCAGTCCTCACCTCCCGTGAGGAATGCAACGTATTTGCGGACCCTTTTTTTAGAATTTATTTATGTCTTTCGAGAGATTTTATCAACCAGCTTGTTTTTTGCTGCTCGATTTACATTGAGACAACCCAAAACTCTCGTGAGCAGTGCAACGATTTTGCGGACCTTTGTTTTGAAGACTATCATTATGCCTTTCAAGAGACTCTTTGCACTGTTACACTCGCTCATCAGATCTTTGTTTTTTGTTCAAATTCATATTTTTATACCTCTGATACATTCCGGCCCATTCTTGCGCCTTTGCACATTTTACTTTACACCAATTTTTTCTTATGTATATTACCACGCGAAATACTTTTCTTATTCCTGATGTCGCTGTTGCTCGGAATTTTGTTATTATTTTTAATTTCAGCCGTTAAAGGCCTCATTTGAACTATATATTTCTTTCTAACGTTTATAGTTTTGATACAGTGGAATTTTCCATGAAACATGAGTACTAACTTGCTCATATTTACCAACAAAGCTTCGAGCCATGTTGTTATTGTTTAATAAAAGTGGAAGCCTAGAATGTGCGAAGGTTGTTGTTTTGAAGTTGGGTGCCATCCTTTTCTATATAGCGGAATCCATTTTAGACCTCTAGGATTATGAAAAAAAAAAACGCGAAGATTTGAATTGGCACATTCCACAAACGATAAAAGAATTCGCCTGGTTAGCACTTCCCGGAAGGTACCCCTAGTTTGTAATCCTTCGTTGTACATGCTTGGGATCGGTCTTGCTTTCTTTCAGTGATAATAATATAATCAATAGCAAGTGACAAAAGTTCTTGTACGTAAAAAGTAGTTGACTGTGTACTGCTGTGTGTGCTAAATACATGTACATTGTATGTGTCGAAATCTGATAACAAATGAGAGAAAGGAGTAAAAAGTTCATATATACAGTGTCACTTCCAAGTAATGGATGCCTTTCCTTGCAACTCATTTGACCCTCAGTTGTAAGAAACAAAAACTAAGACACTGGCCCAACATCTCCAGTGGACTTGCCTGCAGCCTTTAAAATTCTTATTCTATTTACCAAAGAAGATTTTGAGAGTTTGCTTTTGAGACCTCAGGATGGGGAAAACTCTGGGGTCTTGCGCGATGGTAACCCCGTTGCAGGACTATAAATTTTTGACTAAAGGTGAATAATCCTCTGAACAGGATGTATGATCTCAACATTCTTTTCTTTTGCTGAGAAATAAAATAATAAAACAGTCCCTCTTGAAAATCAGTGGTTATGAATTTGAGTAGGAGACCAATGGGAGCAGTGTTTATTCACCCAGATGAATCATTAGTGTCAAGAATGCAGGATGAAGGATAATCTGAATGATAATGACAGTGACCTTAGCACGCGACTGACCGAACACAAACGAGCGACGAGGAATGGTAACGTCAACATTCACATTGCTGAGCATCATTTACAGATGAAACATCAAATTGACTGGGACTCTGCGACATGTATAACGTATTCTACAGACTACTATGAACGTCTTACTTTAGAAAGCTGGTTTACTAACTTAGAACAAACGCCACTGAATCTTAGCCAACAGTTACCAGCGCCGTACAAACGCCTTATTAACGAGGTCAAGCAAAACTAACTGCGAGAGAACGACTGGAGAACTGACAATTTGACGAACAATAGACGACTGTTTAACTGTGACAATAGACGGATCGAAACGCACCAATTACTGATTACGAGTCTTCATAGCCAATAACATCACAGCTTAACTGACAGACGACCAATAACATCGTGACTTAATTGACCAATCAGATCAATAACCAGAGTATAATACCATCAATTAACGTGATACAACTCACTTTGACTCTGAAGATGACTACCGTACCGGTTGTCGAAACGTCAGTCACTGTCAACAACAACAGTCCTATTCAGGACTACATTCACCCGGACGATCAAACTGAACCTACTTTTGAAATGACTCCTGGGTTCAAACCTTTCACGACAATGATTATATTGATAATAATCACTTTATTTATCCACGTAACGTCTGGTGAGCTAAAAAGCTCAATATAATAATAGTAATAATAATAATAATAATATAAACTTTATTAACATATTCCAGACAAGTTGCCATTTACAAGTTAAAAATTCCAATATTAAAATATCCAAGGCACAAAACGTTATTGTTATCATCATTATCATCATCGTCATATCATATATGTCATGATATCATGGTTACTACAACCAATACTAATACTACTATCATCATCCTGACATTAATTAACATATTCCATACAAATTGGTATATACAAGGTAAAAGTAAGTAAAAGAAAAGAAATAAACTATTAAAACCTATTTCAACAGTGTTTACATAATGGCTCCCTCCTGGGTTTCAACGTCAATATCGGTATATACAAGGTAAAAGTAAATAAAAGAAATAAACTATTAATATAATAATAAAATAATAATAATAACAATAATAATATTAATATTAATACAGACATAGAGAAGTGATTAGCAGAGATTGGTGTCAAATGTCGTTTAGAATCATTGCAGAGAGCGGTGCTTACTGGGAACAGCGAGGGTCATTCACCTAAAGTCCTGGGCAGTGACTTGATGTTTAACGAGAATAATAATAATAATAATTTCAAGTTTCATTTGAGTTTCATTTACAGATACACACAACGTTCAGATCACCAAAATATCAGATCACTTAAGTTGTTAAGGCATGATTGTCTGTGAGTGGCTTTATAGCTGTAGAACTAAGGCAACAAGCCCGCAAGGTCATGTGGGGTAGCTGTAGATTCACAATGTGGCGGTTGTTAGCTCCATAGAAGAGTATAATACCCACTGCACGTTTACCTTTGTGATTTTCGATGCTGCTATGCATTCTTGCGTGTTAGCTTTTTGAAAACGTCAGTTAATATTAATAGCTGTATGTGGTTGAGTGACTTGACATCTTGCACTGTACAAGAGTTGACCTCACTGCATTTCCCTTACAAGCGTTATAAGACAGGGTGTGTGTTGTTATCTTTACTGAATCTTAACCTATGCAGAAAAAACTGATTTTTGTTAACCAAATCGTACTGTCAACCATCAGATGTTGTTCGTGATCGCCCTGACAAGAAATCGATTCTTCTGTACGTTTCCAATTTGTACAACAAGCTAGCACCGGGTGTGTCTCACGTGACTGTCCAGAGGAATGGTGCACGAACCATGGAGAGGTCAGAGTACACGCATACCGTGTCTAAACGCACGGTGAACAGTACGTACCACACAGAACACACTGTGAAACACGTCAAGAAAGGATACGACGAGAGAGAACCGGTCAGATATGTCACAACCACGTGTACAACAGTTAAAGAACCTCCTATACAGCACTCTGCTATAACAACTGTGGTGAGTTTGTCAACTTCAACTTCAACTTCAACTTCAACTTTTTGTTAAATAAAGTTGTAACATCGTAAGGATACAGTAGAAACGTCTTCACAGCTGTCGGCTGTAACTATTGTGACAAGTTCGACGAGAAGCTTTTTAAAAGTACAAATAATTTTAACGCCATTTTTTTTCTTTTCGTCCAGAGTTAAAATACTGCTCGCCAAATGGCGAACTTTAGATCATGCAAGCGTATGACCAAAACACCTGTAGTTTAACTTGCTCTTGCATTCCTCAAAGAAATCGTCCCGAGCCAGCAGCTGATTTAAAACAGTTTAGGTTGTTATTTGAGATGGTGAGGTGGGTCCTCTTTACATTGTAACGTTTCTTTATTACATGTTGTTTAAGTTTCCTTCCTCATTAGCATTTTATGTACCTATTATGGATTGAACTTTGTATTTACACTATGTAGTGGCGAAATTATAATGGAAAATGTTGTTCATCGTGGTCTCCCGGTAATTTTTGATTTTTCGGCCGCGTATTGCTAGACTTCATCAAGGGAGGATGTCGATTGGCTCTGGAAACTAATGCTATTTTTGTTTCACCAACGTGTTCGAAACTTCAGCAAATATTCCTGTGCCAGTCGGAACAATCTGATCATTGTGCATTTTCGTTTAGGTTGAGCAGACTCAAAATGCGGAACGTCCTGACTCTATGGTCAGTGAAACAAGCAGTGTTCGTGATTCAGTGGGTTCATTTAAGGAGTGGGAAGACTACAACTCTGCTTTACAAGATGTTCTTAACTGGCTCTCACAAGCTGAAAGAACTCTGGAGTCACAGCAACCCATCTCAGATGACGTGGATACTGTGAAAAAGCAGTTCCATGGGCACGAGGTAGTCATTACAGCTTGTAACTGTGCAGAGAGGGGAGAATGTGCTCTGTGATAGGAGCACTAAAATTGATTTACAGTGCTAATACACAAATTTATATTTTTTTCAAGCTTGCGAGCGGGCGGAATCTTCCAAATACCTCGGGCACAGTTTCTCCCAATACTGAACTCCCAGCCGTCTTTAAGGTGTTTCGATACAGTTTTTTGGAGACCTTACCGATGTTTTTCAATCTACTTAAAAGTGATTTTATCCTTGTCCGATCGCTACAAAATTTTCATCAGTGATTGATTATGAATTGAAGTTTGTCAAAATGCAGCTGTTAGTAAAATCGATATCACTTTGACAACAATAAACAAAAAACTTCGAAATCGATAAAATCCGAATTTCTCGTGTAGAACATTAGCAATATTCACATTGAAATGTACTAGCCATGGAGGTACAGTATTTACTGTTTACTGCACTTGCAAAATAGCGAGAGACGCCTTCAGAACTGTGCTTTACTTTACAACTTTTTACATGCAGCATTGCGCTGTAGCTCGTTTCGTCTTAAAACAGTGATTTTTGTACAACTGCACTTACTTTGTAGCTGAGATTTGCAATTTTGTATGGTACAGAAAGACAGTGTCTTTATACTGTGAATTAATGAATTTAAATGCAGTTTAAAGAGGAGTGTGAGCCTGGTTTTAGCTACTGAACACTTAAAACTGTAAGTGGAGTCATAAAAGTGACGTCATCGTAGTGACCTCAGTCTTTTATAAGAACACCTCTGTAATAAGGACACTTCGCTCTGTCCCGTCGGTGTCCGTCAGTATTAGAGGGTTCGGCTATCTGTAGTTCTTCAAGCCTTAAAAAGTCGGTTATGTTCCTCTGTAGACCTTTCGCATCTCGTTATTTGATACAGCTACCTCGAGAAAGGTTGACGGAATAAATGTGCACGCGACAATGCCGAAAGGTAAGATGGGATAGGATCAATACACTGTTCCTGACGACTGTAGCTGTCGAACCTACTTTTGCTGCTTTCCTTTAGCACTCGCAGACATATGTCCATGGCTTCTCGTGCAATTCTTTCAAATTTCTTTGAAAAACAATGAATCCAAAACCACCCGCAATGCCTTTCGTGATTGTTGCGTGCACTCTTTCCCGACAACCTTTCTCGAAATATGTGTATACAGCGGCTGAGCTTTTGAAATCACCTTGCATAGCTCATCACTACAGTCCTTCCTCAAAAGTCAGTTAGTTCCATGATCGGGATTCGGGACTCACCTGGTCACTGCATTGTCCGTAATAAAGAGGTTAAGTTTATATGAATTTACTCTCTGGGGCCAAGATTTAGTGTCCGTTGTCCGTATTATAGAGAGTCCGTATTATAGAGGTTCTTTTAAAGAAAATATATGAGAATTTTGTCGGGGTATTGGAAACTGTCCGTGATAGAGGTGTCCGTATCAGAGAGATGTCCGTACTAAGAGGTTCGAACGAAACGAAAACTGTATCGAAACACCTTAAAGTATCAAGCCTGATTTCTGCACTAGGCTTTGCTTGACGACCTTAATCTGACAAGCAGACTAGTCAGTTTGTCTGAATTTATGGAAAGGGCTTCCTTGATACCAGGCTTTTGTCAATTTTTCTTGCCAGTTCTCTAATGCTGTTTTGTACTTTTTCTATTAACCTCAAATTTCGCATGCTGTTATTTTCACTGAACCGCACTTAACTGCGTTCCAGGACTTTATGATGGAGCTGACGTCACACCAGTCTGACGTGGGGGGCGTGCTGGAGTTTGGTAACCAGTTGATTAGCGAGGGACTTGTCAGTGAGAAGGAGGAGAATGAGATTCGAGAACAAATGATTTCACTTAACGATCGTTGGGAAGCGCTGAGAATGGCGGCTATGGACAGGCAAACAAAGTACGTAAGAAACTTTTCATTTCTACATGTACATCTGAAGCTGTGATAACGCGCTAGAGATCACCATAGCAACTGAGCCGAACAAAACCTTTGTGATCGTGTTCGTTCATGTAATGTTACTTAACAAAACTTTCTTTAGAAAAATTGTGTTATTCACGTACAGACACTGTATGTACGCACAGATCATGAAATGACGATGAGAGGGCAAATTCCTTTGAAACAGCGTTAATAGTAGTCTAGATCTTCACTGTAGTTCATTAAATTTCATTTTTTTCATAGTAACACGGATAATTCGACTTAAGCCGTATCTCGAGAGAATCCGTTCAACCTAGAGAATGGCTGCAAAAAAAAAAAAAATGCAGATGTCCCTTACTGAAGGAGGGAGAGAGGGTCCTGAGAAAGTTCCTTAATTAAACAGCAAAACTGAGAAACGCATACGTGTCATTTTGTATGTAATTAAAAAGTACAGAACACTGTAGCTTATTCTGTTTTTCCCTGAAAGAGAGTTTTATGAGGAATTTTTTTCTTCAGGCTTCACTTGCAACTGATGGACCTTCAACAGAAACAGATTGATGAACTGGCTGATTGGCTGACTGTTGCTGAGAAAAGAATCAATAGCGCACAAACAATCGGCTCTGACCTCGACACCGTGCGGCGTCAGGTCGAGGACCACAAGGTGATGATTAACATAAAACCTACCACTACTTTCTGTATGTTGAGAAATTTGGCCTAAATTTTCCACGGTAGCCTCTCCATATATATACATCCTAAACCATCTTTCTTGCTTTATGGTTTACCGTTTTTCGGAAAAAAGTTAACTATTTAAGGAATTTTTAGAACAGAAAAACTTTCTTGGCACAGATGCAACTAAAAACTTTTAGTTGATGAAAGTAATTGCATTTTTGTTGTTGCCGTTAAACGTCAGAACGTGAAGGATAAAAAAAGCACGCACCTTATTAAAAAATGCGAAAGGTGTTTTTTTAAGCCATAAGTATTGTGTGTAATTACGTAACGAACTTTGTTTTGCCTTGTTTTGTGCGATACAGTTCTTCCAGGAAGATCTGGAGAAGCAGCAGCGACAGGTTAACTCACTGACGCACATGGTTGTTGTTGTGGATGATAGTTCTAATGAAAGTGCTACCGCAGACCTAGAGGAACAGCTGGCGGTTCTTGGAGAGCGTTGGTCTAATGTATGCAAGTGGACAGAACAAAGGTGAACAAAGAAGTCCATTCCACCCCACCACCTGTACCACCCATTCTAAACTCGTCGATCCCGATCAAAACATCGTGGACTGCTCTGTGAGCTTAATCTAGTTTAAACTGTTTAATAGTTTGTTTCACTTGTTAATTGTCATAAGCTCTGAACTCAACAAATTTGTTATTTGACAAACAAGCATACAACAAGTTGGTTTTTGGCGATCAATCAGTTAGTTAGCTTTAAAAGAATGACATGCTGACTTGTAAGTTGGTGCGGTTTCAGGTGGACTATGTTACAGGATGTATTGAAAAGCTGGCAAGAATACAGAGACGAAGAAAGAAGGCTGTCAAAATGGCTGTGTGAAAAGGAAGGACAGATTGAAGATAATAAGCATATTGATTTGGGTGACGTGGAAGTGGTCAAAAAAGCCCTTAAACTGCTCATAGTTAGTGTTCTAATTCCTTTACTGCTACCTTCGTTTTGATTTTATTTGTGGTTTGTTCTTGTTTGTTTGCGTTGCTTTGTTTTGTTTACTCTTTGGTTTCCTCTGTAACCGAACTGGGAGAGAGACTTTTCGGCCGGCATTCTTCTTGCTTGCGCCGCTCTTCTGTTCCCCGCTAACTCTTCGCTGTTTTGTGCTTTTTTTTAAGAACATGGAACAAGAGATGGAAGCTCAGCAAGCTACGTTTGGAACCTTTAATCTCGCAGCCGAGAAAGTTGCTGAGAACCTAGAAGAGGAGTCTCCAGGTGTTGCAGAAATACAAGATAAGATGGAAGAGTTCAATGACCGCTGGAATAAAATAACCACTGAGGTGTCCACCAGAATCGCTCTGGTAATAAACACTTTTCATTTCTTAGTATGGAGTCTGCCTCAGTGTAAATGCTGGGGAGGGGGGAAGGGGAATTCTTGTATCTAGTTATTAGATGTTGCGACTACTGTCGTTATCCAAAGAACCCTTAATTGGGCACCAAAGTCCAGTTGATCCTCCTCCTTCATTTACTGAGCGGGTCTGCTAGTAACACCTTGGTTCCTATTGTGATGATTGATGCATTCCGAATTTCACTATTGATTAGTGGGTTTTGTTCCTAGTAAGCACTGTTAGCATGTTATTGTAAGAAGCTGTTCCCATGAAGGTCTGCTGTGGTAATAACGTTTTTCGGTACACGTCCTACACTTCTCTTTATTGAAGCGAGGAGAAAAGAGAGTATATCTGTTGTTGTTGGAGTTACCCTGAGGAAATAAACGACGGCTGACTCAGTTTGATTTCTTAGATATTTCAGTTTATGTGGAGGCAGCTTTTGCGCTTGTCCGAGGGGTAAACCACTGGACTTGTAATCGGAAGCCTCCAACTTCAAACCCGTCTTGGCCGCAGGCTCAGATGCCCGATTACTAAACTTTTTAAGTTTCATTGAATTATTTGATTCATTATCCCTAAAAAGCCCAACAGGAGGAGAGGATATTTATTTATTTATTTCACTTAAGCCCAAATTTTCTATATTTAGTTGGAAGGTATGGATCTGAAGCTTCAACATTTTCATAATGAAGTAGTTGATAAGACTCAGTGGATAACTGATACCGAGACTCTGCTCAATTCCCCCGCGTTCAACTTGGATGATGAGAACATATCTAGCGAAAAAGTGGTACAGCAAAGCGAGCTTGTGGAGGTAACATTATTAAACCCTACTGAATTTTGTAACTTTTTTTTTTCTAAAGTTACCACGTATACGGAGGAAGAGGCAATGCTCGATATTGCACTCAAAGCAATACATTGTACTAGCTGGATAAGCTGCCAAGTGCGCTTTCGACTTTAAGAAACCTTTAACCTTCAACCTTTTAACACCCGAAGGAGAATATTGGACTTTAGTAAAATCCAACTAGTGGTCTATTATCAATGCTGCGTTCTGATTGGTTGAGCTACTACTAGGCTATATGTTATAGCCTACTAGTAGCGAAAAGCGCTGCCTTGTTGGCGACAAAAAAGGATTTTTTAACTAGCTTAGCCCCACATTCGGGCTCGAGGAATAATAGTTAATTATGTATGCCTTCTTGTACTGTGTAATCTACTTTCTGATGGCCATTACGTCCTTTTGTAGTCGCTTGATAACGCAAGGAGACAAAGGAAAACAAGCGTCACATCTGTACAAAAGAAAGGAGAGGAGCTGATCGAGCATTGCCGTAACCAAGGCAGTATACCAGTCACCCTTGAACAATCGCTTAGCAACTTTACAGAGCGTTGGAGTTCTGTAGGCTCTTTAATTGACGACCGAATACACAAAGCACAGCTGGCGCGTCGCAGACGTGACGTGCAGGACTTGATGACGACTTTAGAAGTTGTGTTGAAAGACGTGGAGAGAGTCGCCAACAAATTTAATCCGGATGTTCCTGAGATTGAATATGAAATCAAATCCCAGTTGGAGTTGTGTAAGGTACGTCGACTATCGCCAGACTTTGGGCGGTCCATTTGTCAAACTGAATCGATATTAAAGGAAGCACTTAGTGAAGATAATTTGTAAATGCAACATGATTTGCTTCTTTTTTCCGAATCCCTCTTTTGTGCATGACCTTTAAAGAAAACATGAACAATTCTGTTGTCCTATCGCCCACGAAAATTTTAAAAGTGAAGGAAAGAAAGGGCATCAGGCTTTCAATTGTAAACATTTCTTTCATAGGTAAAACTTGAAGAGATGGCCACTAATGAAGTGTCCCTGATCAAAGTGCGAGAACTTTCGCGTAACCTGAGTAAAGAAGACAGACACACCCCACACCTCCAGGGTGGGGTAAAAAGAATTGACGATCGCTGGTCCAAAACCCTCGCAACTCTTGAAGACAGGCAAAAACAGCTGACAGCCGCCTTGGAGTCTGGGCCACCAAAGCAGTTTCTAAGTACTATGGATTCGGTACTATTGAAGATTAAAAACATGGAAACCCAACTCGCCTCGGAGTTTCTCATCGCTGATACCGCGTCACTGGAAGCGCAGCTACAAAAATACAAGGTTAGTTGTTATGCTGTAGAAACAGCTCCACTGTTTTCTTATTGTCCTTTGTCTCTTGAATCTGCTTCTAAGCTCAGGCGTTTCTTTCCTTTAATCAGCAACTTCAGGCAAGTATGGCAGAGCAGCAACGGAATATGGATTATCTTAACAGCACTGGCGATAAGTTTGTAAAATCTCTTCCGCGACAGAAAGCAGAGCAGCTTCGATCAAAACTGGCGGATTTGAATGACAAATGGCGGGACATAAATCTACACGCTGAAAAACGACAAAATCAAGTGAGAAGCCCAAATAACAACTGTACTCAGTTACTGAGTTAATATAATATTTTGTTGATATCATTTTCATTTAATAATACTGTAATGTAACCTGTGTGTTAACTGATATCGGCGACGATTATTTAAATGTTAGAGGAGCTGTCCACTTTCCAAGTTTCTACTTTATTAGGTTTAAGATATATCGGCTATTTTGTCTAATCCTTTTTTGTAAATATCTGTTGTTGTTGTTTACTTTTGTTGTTTATATGTGGTTGTTGTTTTTTTTTAGGTCGGTAAAGCTGTTAATCAAACTCGACAGTTTACAGAGGAGATCAAAGGTTTGTTTAATTGGATGAAAGACGCCAACGATTTCCTCAAAGATCAAGAGCCGGCCGCTGGGGATCCACAAACGTTGGAAGCCCAGCTGGATCAGAGCGAGGTCAGTTGGTTCACCCACCTGACCCCCCACAGTTCATCAAATGCTAAAAGATATCATCAACTAAGTTCACCTTACCATACCCTCCATACGTTGTCCACCACTCAGGTAAGAGTAGGAAACCGGCGGCCTTTTTTTAAGGCGTTCTTACTCATCCCCCTTGAAATGACGGTCAACTTTTAAAACACTACAACGAGAGTTTTTCAACTTATAACGGATTTGGTCTGGTAGTTTAGCTAAGATTCAACGAAATCGTGTGCAGCGAGAGCAATTTAAATACGTTTTTAGAGCCAGCAATTTCACAACCTGATCGCACACTGTTCACCAACTACTTTTGTAGGTGTTGTTTCATGAAGGGATGATGAGACGCTATGAAAATACTGTCTGTTTTCTCATCTTCATTACTAATATTCTTCGTTCATTTAATCGTCTGATTATAATGAAATCATTAATTACCTATCCTTTTGAGTTTGCGTGGACTTATTTCTCTCATAAACATTCCCCGGAGACACGTTAATTTTCGCGCGATTCGGTATCTTAATCGCACCTGTACCTTAATCAAACTCCTAGCAACTAATGCATCAATTAAAGTAACATGTTTAAGCGATTAACCCATCACCTCATCAGTTGAACAATTCATAATCTCATTCTTGAGAAGCGCGGTCTGCAGTGAAAGACGTTCCTCTCTCAGGGTTTGCTGTTGCTGTTCGTAATTTTAAAGGTCCCTTGTTCATTTTACTTCATAGCAATATCTTAAAACACGCCAGTGCATCGGAATTGTTCCAAAAACCTGATTTATTCTGTTGTTTCTCAGCAATGGTAATAATTCAGTGGGCTGTAGCCATGTTTGTATCACTTTTTCAGTAGTTTTTCGAATTTATGAGTGGTGTCTAGGTTGTTTTCTTCACGTAAGTAGATTTTTTGTCCTCCCTTAAGCTTGTATTGGAGGAAACAAGGTCTTCTAGGCCGACGAGGTGTAGGGTTGCTCTGTAGTTACTTCGGCGGAGCGCGAAGTAAAGGATTCGCGACGCTCAGGAATGTATCAAAGTTGCCATTTTTTGACAAGATTGGGCAAGCAAAGTCTGTAGGTTTTTGGCTCTATTCGGCTATTTGACGAAGTGAGAGCCGAATTAGTTCGAGATATCTCGAGATCACTTCGATTTCGTGGATTTATTCTTTAACTTTTTCGAAGAAGAAAGAATTATTATTTTGTCTGTCCCGGGGTTTGAACTTCAGGGCGGAAAAACGTTCTGCGCAAGCTTCTGCGCATCCCTTATCGCAGGCTCAAGGCGGGCTTTTCTACTGCCAGTCGACCCTGCCAGTCTGTGTTCGACTATTTGTTTTTTTGTCACTGAGAGACTGAATGAATTGCACAAGGTGTAAACGTCTGCTTCTCGAAAAGCTTTTATACTTTTGTGTAGTTTGTGTTTTTCGTCACTTGAAAATTACTTTGGACTCGGAACAACCAATGTAAAGGAAAAACGGATCATCCCGTCAGTCTGATGTCAGGAATAAAAAGTTTTGAACATTTCCAAAGAGGCGAGTACTTTGATTGTGCATTCGATTTATTTGTGAGTTGTTTCGCAGTGTTTCGCCGGGCTGAATTAAAACCCGCTTGTATTCTGTTGTTAGTAAATACTTTTTCACATGCCCAGATTTATTCCCTTTGCAAAACCAGCTTTATCCATCTCTTCAGTCAAAGAACCATTTGTGCGCCGTAAAACTTTCTCGGAAATAGAAGGCCAGTAGGCTTACTCAAGAAGAAAAGACTACTTCGATCATTTTTTTGTTGCTCAAGTAATAGCAGTCAGAGTTTTCTTTACTTTTAATTACACAGTTTTGTTTTCCAGTGCATTGTGAAAGTTTCTGTTCTTTATTAGAAATAACTTTCTGTACGTAAATTTTCCTTTTCACTCGCTGCGAAGTAGAGAACGTGACAACTGCCGGCAGTTACTTTAAAACAATTGACTCTGCCCGTAAACAATTACTGGAGTTGGATTTGTTTGAGGCGAGCACAACAAATACCCTTATGTGCAGTTTTCTGTATTTTCTAACGATTGGCTGAGTTAAATTTGCTTGAATGAAGACCCTCACATGGACCAGTTATTCACTGAGTTATGAAAAATAGCTACATGGTGAATCATGGTTTAGCTGCGAAGCTCACTGAAACTGATCTTTTGCTTTTAAGATCTTTAGGTAGGTTGTTTTCGTACAAAAAAATCATTTCTTCAGCAAGAAGTTTTTGCAATGTAGCTTTAACTTGTTTGAAGGAATCCTACTTACACGTAGGTTTTTGACAGATGTTATGTTTGTCCAACGTGACAACACAAAGCATATTTATCTCTTAGTACGCGAAACGATCAAGTTTAAAAATAAGCTACAGTTGCTTTGAAACCGAATTTTGGGAAGGTTTTACTAGATAAAGATTGACCTTTTTTCTGCCCACATATCAACGCAATAACTTTTACATTGAGGATGTTTTTATATTTCAGTGATCTACAAAGCCACGAGTGTCTGATCTAGCTGCGTGTTTTAAAATATCAGCTCCAGTGCGGCAAAGTTCAGTGACTTAAAACACATCGTGGGCAAGCGTTATATTTTTTGGGCAAATCACTGTACAAAGATATGTTGTTTTTGTGTCCACAGTGGAGCTCCGGACCTTATATATCCAGGAACTTCCTTATATGAACACAATTTGTGAATCTATCTTGAAAAAAATAGGACCTACGCATGCACATTTCCAGTACAACGCAAGGAAATTAATGTCGTTAAAGTCCGTTTTATTATGAGGTATTCTTCGAGAAAATTAAGTAATGACAAGGTTATAGCCACAGCTTGCAACTTTTGAAGACAAATTGCTTGTTCTTTCCAGGTTATGAGTGGATATGAAAAATAGTTATGAAATGATCCACTAGTTTCGGGACAAGATTGAGCGTGCAAGTTCGTGACTTTTCGGCTTATTTTAACTATTTCATGAAATGAGACCGGAGTACTTCGTGGTATCTTGAGATCACTTCGAGTTTAGTCTTTAATTACTCAGGAATAAATAGAGGATATTTTGTGCCCGCGCAGAGACACGAAATTTCTCTTCGAGTGTTGAAAAACATTTCACCAGTGAGCCCTCCTTTCGAACTGTTTTATGATGAATTTAAAGTTACAAAATGCTGCGCAAAGACATTTTGTCTGTGTTTGAGTGTTACGTAGTAAAATTGCTTTCATGCGTTGCGTGACTACTTTTTTGGATTACCATGAATAATTAATTAGGGCATGTTTGCATTTCAGCATGAGTCAGCAGATTTGCATCAGTTACTGAAATAAAAAAATATGTCGAAAAGCTACTACTATTCGCCTGTTTAGTATTTTCTAGAACCTTATGTCAAACGGTATACAAGTTCCAAGCGAGTTCTTTTGATGAATTAAGTTTTTTTTCCCACGAGCTGGACTGCTGTGTTTAGTCAAGTGTGACGAAGGTCGATTTTCAGGTTCTGTGCTTACAAGTTCGCGGAAGCCGTAAGATATCTGAAGTTTAAGTGAGAGTTTATTATTATTGGCAGGGGCTGTTTAGTTTTACTTAAGTTCAAGTTAAGCTTGTGTTGGCGGATGCTGTGTTTTAAAGCTCTGTAAAGGCTATGTTCCTCTGGTATTAAACTTCCTTGTGTTAATCCAACATCCCTGCGTGCTGATAGTCAGTGAATAATTATCCTCAAAACACTCGAACTCGTGACTTTGAGTATTAGCCAATTCCATGCTCAACGTAATTGACTCCTTACCCATGCCTTACATATCTTTAATTAGTACATGAGACTGCTATACTGTTTTTGAAGCCTGATGTGACCAAGAAAAATAGAGAATTGTTTTTTTTAAAAGGATTTGTATGGAGTAATCAGAGCATAACTGGGCTAATAGCTCGGAGACAATTTGTCCCGAAATGCTAGTTTTTGGCAAGTAGGCCCGTTGGATGTTGCTCTTTGAGAATATCCTGACAAATCCCATAATTTCACAAATTAACACCTTACTCTTGCCATATTTGATTTCTTACTATTCCTCCGCATTTACAATTACTTAGTTCCACAACCACGACGCCGAAGTGTACGCTCCGTAGCGTCTTGTTCAGAGTTGTATTGCAAATAGCGCTGTTTTTTTGTATTAAGGCTCTGCAAGGCGACGTCACCAAGCTGCAACGCAAACTGGAATCATTGAATGAGACTGGAGCGTACATGATCAGCAAAGCTACGCCTGCGTTTGCTGATAAACTTAAGCGTGAGCTAGACGAGCTTAACGGTCGCTGGGACGAGCTTGTCCGCATCGCTCTGCGGGTTAAAGATAATTTGGTGGCTTCACTAGAGAAATATCAAAAGCTGAGTCATGACGTAAAAGAGATGAGTCATTGGATCATGCAGGTAGAGCGATCTATTGCTGATGATGAGGGAGACACGACTAGCGGTGAAATTACCCAGGAAAAGATGGATCATTATAAGGTACATAACTCAGTGTGTTCACCACCTCTTCTATCTATTACACAATGAAATGTGATGTTATACAGCATGGTGCTTGTTTTGTGTTTCCTGTAGGAGCTGCAGCAAGACATCTCAAAGCGTGCCCCTGTAGTGGTACGAATCAACACGACTGCTAATCAGATGATTGAAAAAACAAAACAGGGGAGTCCTGCTGTCTTGCAGGAAACCATAAAAAAACTGAACGGGGATTGGAACCGACTGAAGACCAAAGTAGCACAGCGGCAGCATGAGTTCAAGCAGACTCAGTTAGAACTGGAGCAGTTGAGTGTTTTGGTTGAAAGGGACTACAAGCTGATGAGTGAACTTGACCGAGTGATTGAAAAAAGCTGTCACGTGCTAGAAGGAACCGAAGCTGAAATTGAGGATGCTTTGAGGGTATTTATTATTAATATAAGAAGCAGTTATACTATACTGATCATCTCATGTTCTTTTCTAATTTAGGTACAATGAGTCCAAGAATATCATGTGTAAAGACCCAGTTCGATGTTATTATTTTAGCGTGTTTGCTTTTCGTTTACTCAAAAGCGTTAACCATTCGGTATCAAAATGAAGCAAGGGCTGAATTGAGTTGGATGGTTTTATTTGTCCGACATTTCCTACTTCACATCTTGCAAGGTACGGGAAGGAAACTGCACCGAGTTAACTTTCACAAAGACTTCTGGAACTGTTACCAGGAACTTACGGCGCCGGCGTCTCCATTAACCGCGATCCCAGACGTCTTTACGCGGAAAGTTAACCCGGTTGTGTTTCTCTCCTCAGTGTGTGTAAAGTGGCGAATGTGACGCAATTGATATGAAACAGTCCCCGGCTCCACTTATTTATAAAGGAGTGTCGGCGTCCGGTGTCTGAATAAAATGAATGGCTTGCTTGCGTCACACAAGTTTGAATTCTAACAGGGTGCTTTTTAATGTTCAGAGCTTAAACCGCCAGGCTGCAGCTATCAAAGAAAGTGGTTCAGGCTCGGTACCAGATCTCTCCAAGCAGCTCTTGAGTAAGCGTATTGCGGTGACTGTTGTTAGGAAGCAGATGGATTTGTATGAGGTGATTTTTCTCTCCTTTTTTGGCTTTAGTTATAGCAATATTTGTATCGAAATTAATTTGTATTTCTGCAGTTCACATCATCATTCTCTGTTTCATTGCTTTCACGGGTTAAGATGAACTCAACAAATTGGCAGAGCACTGCAGCACATACCCAGAGGCCATGGGTTCGATCCCGTTGAAGGTCCGAAATTTTATGGGGGTTAATTTGCAATTGCTTAAATTGCAATTACCACTGCGACGGTCATGTTTTGTATTTCCGCAGTTCACGTCATCATTCTATATTTAACAATTATTCCTCGAGCCCGAATGGGCTCTTAGTCAATAGCCCATGGCCGATTGGGCTATTGACTCAGAGGCCATGAGGCCGAGAGGAATAATTTTTTTTTATTAAAATCCAAATAGTCGGTCAAAAATATCGACAATAAAAAAGTTTAGCTAGTTAAAGCTAGTCTTTAATCCGGCTTTTTTGCCGCCAAAAAGCCCGCGTATTTCGCTTCTAGTGGGCTATAACATATAGCCTAGTAGTAGCTCAACCAATCAGAACGCAGCATTGATAATAGACCACTAGTTGGATGTTACTTAACATCGTTATTCTATCATTCAATATTTTTATCTGGTAAAGTTGTATTCGTATGATAGATTCAGACCTCTGCAATCAAAAATGCGTCTCTGATTTTTCAAGAGTAGTAGTCGTTATACAGCAACACTGCACCTTCATAAGTGTAAAGGTAAAAGCAGCATGCTTTATCGATTTCTTATCAATAATTTGCGTTCCTCCATTATAACTGTACGGTACCACTGAAAACTAGAGGCCGGACCTAGACAGAACAGTGTCTGGTGTTACAGGACTGTAGTTTGGTAATCCATCGACCATGAATGTGCACTTAAGTGGTTTCAACGTTTGCTTTTCTCAGATCCCCACAATAAGTGAACTGACTGTTGCTTTTCTTTAGATCGATTTTTCATAGCCTTGTTTGGATGTTGTGGTCCTTTTGACACTCACAATGTAATGATTCTATAGTATCTTCACGGTTACACTTCCGTTGTTTGTATTTCCGGTGTCTTAGCCATGATACTTTGCGAAGCTTGTGTTACTGTTCTTTCGGCCATAGTAAAAAATTGTGTGAAAGGCGGAGGCTGTATGTCTCCTTTTCAACCGCTGGTTTACATCCGGGATCTTGAATGAATCGATTGTCAGTGAGTCGAGAAAAGTTCCATGTGCCGATTTATGTGGAGAGAGCCAGAGTTTTACGGAGTAATTTGACGATGTTTCGCCCGTGTTAAGTGTGGAAATATTATGAGTGGTTTTGGAAGTGTTGTGATTGCCGCCAAAGTCATTTATTGTGTGATTTACCGAAAGTGTTGACAGACAAATCTCAGGTACGTGCGATTGAGAATACTTTGTGTCAAGCATAAAAACGCTTCGTGAGTCTTTAGCTTAGGTGATTTTGTCTTAGAAAGCCTATTCTGTGCTCAAAGATTGTGGATTCTTAATCTGTTTTCGGTCGACACTGAGCTGTGACCTCACGGTTTGGCTGACTAAAAGACTACAATTTCTGGACGATTCAAATGTTGTTTATTTCATCGCAAAATCCTGTTACTTCTGCGAGAGAACTTTACCGTCCATTGCCAGCAATAATGCTGTCATTGTTTAGCTTCAGCTAGTGACTTTGAACTGCTTCCCATTCCACTTAGATGTCAAATAGTTAAAATGTACTTGGAATTTCTTTAGCCATGTTTTAACAAATCCAGACAGATATATATAAATATATTTGCAGGATCGTTTGTTAGACATCCGTGGTAAGAGTGATAAGACTCGTCAGGTTCTTGAAGGAGAATTGCAGAAGCGACAACAGTTAAGAAAAGATCTGGAAACGATTCGAATGTGGGTTGTGAAGATTGAAGTTCTTATCAACTCTAAACTGACCAAACACGAGGACATAGATGAGCGAGAAATCAAGGTAAACAAATCGTCGCTTTCCGTTTCTTTTACCTCAGTGTGATGTTAATTATGTGAAAGTGACGAGTACGAAAATAAAGGTCAACGATTGATTGGTTGAACCGAGAAAATTTTCTGTTTAAGTTAAAGAACACAATGATAGATTAACGAGAAAATATGAACTAGTTGGCGGGATGGAGGCGGATGAGTAGACAAGCAAACTGAAGTGAATTCAATGCTGCCTTGTTTTGGGTCGGCTTTGTACCACAAGTAACTATTAAATAACTTGGTGCGGGTGAGAAGGGAACACTAATCAAATCACGTCCTCATTATGTAAAGGATGCATAAAAGGAAATGTCAGAGATTATCCCTATCGAGGACGCTCCCATCAAGGTTTTTCATTTGTGAGTCATTTTAAAAATCTGCAAACAACCGTCTGACTACAATATTCTATAACATTAGGAGGAGGTACTGAGCACCGTGGCAGCAGCCAAGTGGTTAGAGCGCTGGACTTGTAATTCGGATACCCCGAGGTCAAGTCCCGCTCTGACCGCTAGCTGGATTTGTTCATGGTAGTCCCGACTTCAAATCCTCGGCCATACTTGTAAATAGCCAGGCGGTTTGCGTCCGGCCAGTTGGGATTGTTAATCGTGTTAAGTTGTATTTGAATTATTTGTTTCAGGCATTTGGTCGGCCCCACTAGCATTAGTGCTATTAATACTGCCGAGGGTAAATAGCGGAATTATTATTATTATTATTATTATTATTATTATTAACAATAGAGTCGTTTGAAGATTACGTTGACCCTATCCAAGAGGCGATCGACGACGTACTTCTCCCAACAGTATTCGGTCAAACGTAGCCCCTCCCTAGTGATCTGCGTCAGCTCGTTACTTTGACACCCGCTCAAGGAGGGCTAGGCGTACCCGACTTACGCTTTGAAGCTCCACAGCTAGCAGTTTGCTGCTTCTACGGTAATAACAGCATCGCATGTAGATTCTATTACCACACAGGGCATGTTCATGGTGGCAGGCGAGAATTCCACGGAGGAGTTAAAAAGATAACATCAAGCCTTGAAAACTGCGTCGGTGAAATCGAGAATGGAAAGTATTGATTCCACTGTACCCTCGGATGTGCTGCGGTCAGTTAACCAATTCGATCAAGGCGGGTTAGTGCTGAATAAACAAGAATTCAGAGACTCTCTGCGTTTTTTAAGGTATAATATGCCGCCGTACGACTTACCAAGCAAGTGTGTTTGTGGTGAGACGTATACCGTCTGCCATTCCCTGTCGTGCAAAAAGGGAGGTTTCGTGGCGCAGAGACACGATAGTGTTCCCAACCTACTTACCTCACTTATTGGTAAGGTTTGCACCAACGTTGCAGTCGAACCACAACTACAACCTCTCGATAATGAGCGATCTCGTGGAGTTACAGCATTTTTTGATGTCAGAGTAATGCATGTTAACTCCAAGTGTAACCAGGGAAAAGAAACATCCACAATCTTTAAGGAGCAGGAGGAGGAGAAAAAGCAGAAGTACCAACAGAGGGTACTGGACGTCGAAATGGGATCTTTCACTCCACTAGTTTTTGGAACCAACGGTGGGATGGGAGCCGACTGTAACTGCTTTCTCCAACGCCAGCCGAGAAGCTCTCAGAAAAGAATGAGGAACCTTATCACATTATTATTACTTGGATTAGAACACACATGCGTAAGAGGTTCTAGGACACCCTTCCACAAAATTCCACAAGGGGATTTCATTGATGACTGCCCCTTAAACGCTACCCAAGCGTGTGTGTTAATGGCGTGAGCTCGTTAATTTAGTTAATATAATTGAACTTTTTTTTCGAATATATGGTATAATTTTAATGGAATGAATTTTTTCTATCGAAATTAAGTCTTTTTTTAATCGAAAGGAATAATGTAAATAGTGCTTTGAATGAATAGTTTTTTAACTGAAATTAATTGTAAATAGGACTTTATAGTTAGCTTTGTTATCAATAGAAGATTTGGATTATTTGTGCTTAATGTTAAAAAAATATATTTATATTATTATTATTAGGAATATCCTTGCATATTGTGTTTGTACTTTGCCAAAAAGAAACACCTACGTAACATCTTGTAAATGACTGACGTAAACCAAACGAACGCATTTTTGTAAAAAAAAAAAAAAGTCGAATTTCTTTCTTCGACTTAGGTCAAGCTATTTTTAACCCTGGTCTTTCTTGTCTTGTTATACCAGGCTCTAGAAGAAGAGTTTTGTATGAATCAGTCACTCATGAACTCAGTGGAATCCACTTGCCATGAACTCAGTGAGACTCCAAAGGGATCTGCTGTTTACCTCAAGCTGCTTAAAGAACTGCAGCAGCTTAAAACCAAATGGAAGACAATTCACACCAAGTTCTCAGAACTTAAAGATCAACCTGGCAAGAAACTTGAGGCAGAGTTCGACACGTTGCATGGACAGACGTTGACAGACTTGGACAAAATTCAACGTGGTCTGAAAAAGCTGAAGCTAGAGTCCTCAGAACCGAAGAATGTTAAAAGTCTTTTGGATAAATGTGTGGTATGTACACAGGTTTATGAAGCTACTTCGGGTGGCTATAAATTTATTCCCCGTCGATATCATCACTATATGAAGGGAATACAAAGAGGTCAATAAAGGGATGACTTTGTTTTACGTTGGTTTATCTTAGCTACTGTAACCCAACGTTTCTCTTTCCGTGAAAAACTCTGCTGTACTGGCGTAGGTGCTTTATTTATGTTATTATACTTCTGTCAGTTACGGAACGTAAACTATAAAGCGGCAAAGAAAACATTTTTTTTCCTACTCTGAGTTACTCTTCCGTGAAGTCGCGGTTTCTCTTCTAGTGCAGGTGTTTTGTGTGATCTTGGTGTTTCTGCTTGGGCTTATATGAAGTAATTCCTAGAAGGAAACAAAACAGAAAAATATCCAACTGTGTCTTTGTTTGCTGAAAATGTTTAATTTTCTATTACATACTAAAATGTAGCTGCTACTATGTGTAACCTTGGCTCGAAAAAGTGCGGTAGAAGACGCTTTTATGATCATTCTTTTGTTATTTTTTGATGAAAAATTAAACGTGTTGATAAGAAAAGTGTTGTGCGGTGAGACGTAACCGCTGAGCTTTTCCTTTAAAACAACAGTGCAAGAACTGTTCGTTCTCTTTCATCTTAGGCTGGTACAACAAAAAACTCTATTGTTAGTTTTTAACAGAATAAGCAATGATTAGCGTTAGGGTTAGGGTTAGTTAAATAGAAAAATAATATTTAAAAAAGTTATTTTCGTATATTTTATCGGAGACTGCGGCAATTTTTCAATTTTTGTTTTTTTTGTAAACCTTGACTCATTGCCCAAATGAAAAAGTTTAATGAGGGTTTTTGTTATCATTTTGTTTGTGCGTGTGTGTGTGTTTTAATTATTGGAAGGCAAGGTATTTCTTCGCGGTTGTTTTGCGCGTCGTGCGTAATTTTCTCCTTTTTCGCTTGTCTGGAAGTTATAGAACATTTATCGAAAACCACAATAAGATAAAAGAACGCACATTGTAAAATTTTTGTCGTCTTTATGTAATTGATCCCTCCTTTTTTGCGCAAGCTTATAATTGGTAAACTTTTTATTGTTTTGAAAACAAAAAGTGGTAATCCAACAATCGTTTGCATGCGACAACTGCGGTCATTATAGAGATTTCTGATGTTGCTTTATAGCGGGCGTAGTTTCGCTGGATGTTTCAATAATGTTTTCATCCTTTCGCCAGAAACTGCTCTCAGTGGCCGAGGTAAATCCATTGAAGATTCTTTCATTTTTGGTTTGCAGTGTTGTTTTTTTTTGCAACGTTTTGTGATTTGCATGAGGCTTCCTAGCATTTTAAAGAATATTGCTGCTAAACTCCCTCCATATTGAAAAGTGAAGAAGCGTGCTACAGTAATCACTTAGTCTCAATCTATTTAATTTAGGGTGAACTCATTTACGTATTGCCGTCGCATTTATCTGTTGGAATTTTTCTTCCTTTCTTTCTCTTTTTAAAACTTAGAAGATATTAAATTCCATCATGCAGATGCTGCAAATTGAACGTCCCCTTTAAAATGCTCTTTATAATCTTTACTATTCATGAATGCTTAGAAGTGACCGTGATGTATTTCAAAGATTGGTTCCGAAGAGGTTTTCGTTTTTTAAGATGACAGTATCGTCGGTAAGCATTTTTGTGGGATAATTTCATTGACTAGTTGTAGCTTTCGCTAGGTGCCAACGAAAGGAAAATAATTTGCCTACATCACCGGTTTTAGTTCCAATGTTTATAAAACCATTTCAGCTGCTGACGCGAGAATTTCCACTACAAGCACTCCTCGTTCCTACATTTCTGCCATGTTCTTGGCCTAAAAACGCTCTTTTTCTTCTGCTTAGACATTTTTGAACCTTAAACTTTTCGAGTTTCAAACAGCGAAAGGGAAATAACAATTATAGGTTTGCGCGAACTTGAAATAGCGAGTTGTAGTTCGTACAATTACAGTAGTGTGGCAGAGAACAGTGTCCGAACTTTGAAAGTTTGTTTACAACAAAGGTCATCAAAAGTCACGTGAAATCTAACGCTACTAAAATCCCAAGGGAATCTACACTTGCATTACACTGCTGTAATACGCGTGGCATTAAGCTGACCGCCTTGCAAGCCCACCCTCTTCGCTCGGCTTACCTCTGCTAGGGAAACGTTGACACGGCTGTTAACACGAAAGCGCTATTTTAAAGGTTCTGCGTCCTTTTTCGCATACCCAATCGGTTTATTATTTTAGCATGGGACAGAAGTCACAATCACCAGTACTGAAATTCCATGAAACTAAATACTTTTAAATTTCTTTTTTTCTGAGACTGATGTATCGCTCGCTGCGCAGAGTTGTTGCTCCATTTGGTGACTTTTTTCTTCAGTTCCATTTCGTGAGGCTCAAAATCAAACATTTTACTTCTGCAATATATATGTATATATGATGTCCTCTTGAAGCAATATGTTAACAATAATTTTTTTCCTGCAGTCTTATAAAGATGAGCTGGCCACCATTAAACAAGACTTGGACCAAGTCCGGAAACTTGGCTTCCAGATCATGGAGAGAGCTCCTGAGGAAACGAAGACTGGGGTCGAACGACGAGTAGAGGAAGTGATCCATGAACACAGGGAACTGGAGAAGAAAGTTCGAACCAAGGAAGAGGTAAGTTAGTCTGCGGATTAACTAAACGTATTTATTTCTTTAATTAACAAATTGAAAGCGAGGCGGTTATTTTGCTAACCCGTGGAAATAACTCTGGAAAATTCTTAGTGATCACAAATTAATCACTCTAAATATACCATGGTGTGTTTGTCAATGAGGGAAGCTTATTATGTTCATAAAGCTCCCTGGAGTCAGTCGCAAACCATACAAGGATCATCTCAGTACCGACTAAAAGCTTAATTAAGAGTGCTGCTTTGTATTTACTGATTTTTTCGAAGAAGAATTGCTAGAGAAAATAGCTAGTTGTTGTTTGTATCTTTATTTCCTGTGCATTTTATTTGATTTTTCTTCATTTCCGTCAAATTTAATCCGCCTCTGAGTGCGTCAACCTTTTGTAATCTTCTGTGAAGTGCTGTTTTTGTAGGCCTCACCTTTCAGAAGTTCATAGCGATTCTGGATGTCTGCTTTTTTTGCTGATAAAAATAAAATACCGGTCTGAAACATTCGGACTCGAAATAGAAGTAAACATATTTCCAAAAATAAGTAAACAAACAAACAACAAAAATTTGTCCTTATAAAAAGGTGAGACGAATTATGTTTCTACAATACTTTGTTATTAGAATCTAAATTGTACTGCATAAGGAGGATCGTGTGTTGAATTTCACTGATATGGGTGGTAGCGGGGAGATTTCGAATTGACATATTGACGGTTTTTCAAGTTTTGTTTGATCTTGCAGGATATTAAAAAAAAATTATAACCTAGCTATTATTTCAACTTATTTGCTTTGCGTGAGTCTTTTTTCAAATTAAAGTCATATTTGTTGTATTTTGATCGGAGGTAGGGTTGATTGTTTTTATATTACTGTTTTGATGCTCCTGCTGCGGATAATCTACAGGAAATGTGGAACACAATTTGAGAAAATAAAATATTGTTTTAATGAGGCCTTAAAGTGCTGTTTTTTAAAAAAATGAAAATGAAATCTGAGCTTTTGCTGATCAACGGTATCATCAGGGATGATTTGAGAAATCATTTGAGAATTTTTGTTTTTCTAATTTGTTCGAGAGTTTCAATTAGATAAGCTCCTATTGTGTCTCGAGAGGGAATACAAATAGATTTGCTTGCTAGATTGCTTGCTGAAGTTTGGTTGTTGAATTGAGAAACATGATAAAGCGCCCCAAATTACGATCTTGCGTCAGTAAACGGACATGGTAATGGACTTGCCGAAATCTCCAAGTCGGAGCTTTTCGTACCAAAATATTAACAATATTTTGCAACAAAGTTTTTGACAGCGTCTTAAGTTTAGCTGTGGCTCAGACGTAATTCTGAGGGTTTTTTTGTATTCTTATCTTTTGTGAGCTAAACTGATCCTCTCAATCGGTAATTGTCCAGTTCACAACACAATTTTGATGTTTTGCTCCTTTCAGTCTTTTTTTATGATTTGGGCTTGGCCCAAATAGAGTGATGGCAACGGCTTGTTTTGACGCAAATGTGCAATAGGCAAGCAATACGTGCTAACGTAAACAAGGCAAGTAAACAAGCGAAGCGAGGCGATGTATGCCACGCGAACGTCTTGTAAAAGGTAAGAGGCATGTGGGAAAGAAAGCTCTGCTAGCACGGCACTTTATCGCACTTTTACGATCTCAAAAGTTAATCTGAATCTTCAGTATTTTTACCTCATCGAGATTTGGAAGTCTGAACTCCAGGGATGAAATCGATAAAAAATATTTGGAATATTCACGTCGGGTTTTGGTCACAATAAGATCACAAGTAACTAACCTGGAAACACAGAAACTCACAAAACGGATCGAAATCCGCTAATCACAAATCACAAACAACGACCTTTTGAACCCGTTGAAGTAAACTTTTGTTTCCTAAGAGGTCCGCTAAGATGATTGGCGTCTGACATTTTTTTGACGAGAGGATCGAAATGCACCAGTCATAGAAAGATAGTTTTAATTGCATGTTTCCTAAGAGGTCATCTGAATTTGCTGTTTTCTTTATTTTATGTCCATTTTCTTTTCCTTATTTTGTGATTGGCCGATTTTGTTACGTCGAGTGGATAATCCAATGAGGGACGATGTTGATATAGTTTGATCCGAAATTTTTGGAAGCAGCAGTAAGAAGCAGTTTCGATAACATTTGGCCGCGGCGTTTCGAGGAACGTGTTATTATATTGTTCAATTATGTAAACTTACAAATGCACACACTGTTCGCGGTAGGCCCACACTAAAACACAACACTGAGTGTTTTCGGAATGGGCTGGTCCGCGAACTCAAAGAAAAACAAAGGAAATTGTCAAGACATTCAATGATATCAAAGACTCATGGACCCCATAGACGCAATGACAAATCGGAAGATCAGGAGTGTACGTGTGAAATGGATAAGAGTTTGAACAGAGGAGTGTGTATCAAGTTTGAGAGTCGGAAGGTTTGTTTAGCTGGTAATCATTTTGACAAGAGTTATTTGGAGATTCACAATGCCGAACACAAGAAGCTGCCTGTTTGAAGGACGAGACGATTGTCAACAACCAAGAGGGAGTCACACTTCTTTTGTAACTACTGTGATAGCTCTAACAATTCTTCTTGTACTTTCAATTTGTTTGGCAGAGTGACTGTTATTGTACTTGTTTTTGTATTGCGCGTTGTGTTTTTTCATGTAATTTTCTTGTGTAACGCGGTACATGTACGATGCTCGGCGTCAGGATTTTGCGTTATCAGCAAGTTTTGTTTCAGAATTTAATAGAGTACTTTGATGGCAGTGAGGTAACAGGAAAAGGTAATGACTCAATTGCACAGAAGCAAAATTGTGTTGTAGAGGAAATAAAAGAAGTTGAATTGAGATCTCGTCATGGGAAATTTATTTATAACAGAACTTACAATTCCGTTGGTTTAAATAAGTTTAGTCGTTTCTCTCGACGCGGTCGTGCACCTAGCAGATTACCGACGGAAAACACGGAAAGTGAGAGCTTTTGTGTGGAAGGGTATTCGGAAAAATACACAATTGTCGTCTAAATTTCATTGTTATGTTAAAAATACAAATGGTTTAGTCTTACACAGGTAGAGAAGTAAATTACTGTAACAGTGTGAGGTTTTTACCCGATAACTCCACAATTAGTTCGTAAACGAGGGAAGGTGTATCGGTCGTCTAAACATCATAGCAGAGGCTCCGGATTTTGGGGGGATGAGATATCCAAATAGGGTTTTAAGTAAGTATTTGCCCCTATGTACATGCAGTTATCCATTTTATAGTGCTTACAAGAGTTTTGATCACTGGGTTAATTTTGGCCAATTTAAGCTTTCTACTGATATTGAGAAGAATCCAGGACCTTCAGTTTATGTAGATGCTACAAAAACAATTCATCCTCTATACTGTCAAGGAAACGTTGCAGTATTTGGGGAAAATCAGCTGGAGAACAATGCGTGCAATGAGTCTGCCCGCTTTAATTTAACGTGCTGTAAGATAAGAAGGATCACTTCAGTTGATAATTTGATTGTTGGTAATCAATTATATTCTAGTCTGTCACTGCTTAAGGTGTTTCGATACAGTTTTTCGGAGACCATACCGATATTTTTCTATCGCTTTAAAAATGATTTTATCCTTGTCCGATCGCTGTAAAATTTTCGCCAGCGATTGACTATGGATTAAAGTTTGTCAAAATGTAGATTTAACTAAAATCGATATTACTATGACAACAATAAACAAAAAAATTGGAAATTGATAAAAGGCGAATTTTGCGCAATCTAGACCTGCTACTAAAAATCGAACACTAGGAACTTAAAGTTTAGTGTTTAGCAAATAACCTCCGTGAGAAGTAAAAAATTCTGTATGTTTGAATTCAAATAAAACTTAAATATATTTCAAACCTCGTATTTTCAATAGCCGTGATAAATTATTGAAAAAAAAGTTCTTAATAACTTAAGTTAATCTTAAGTAGTGTCGGGATGCTGCTTAATATCATATTTCGATGCTAGGAAAGTCTGGTGTATGTTCGTTCTTGCGATCTTGAAAACCAACCTGCTCTCTCACCACCTGTCTAAGCGCAACTTTATTTTAAATCTTGACTTTCAGCGTGTTTTTGTTTATCTCTGAAACTGCTCGAACGAATTTTTTTTAAAATCAAATCCCGTAATCTTCATAATGTATGTAATAATGTCTGAAACTTTCATTAAGATTGATTCACTTTAACACCTTGAAATTTCAAGACGAACCTAGCCTACGAATGGGCCAAAAATCTGCGTGACAAAATTCACTGTTTTGACGTTATGCTAATGTTTGCTAATTAATGCGCACGGTACATACCTCCATGACTAGTACATTTCAAAAAAGAAAAACAAGAGGCTTCATTTTTTACGAAATATTCTGTCGCACTGAAATCTACTAGTCAGGGAGGGATGTACCGTGCACATTAATTAGCAAACATTAGCATAACGTCAAAACAGTGAATTTTGTCTCGCAGATTTTTGGCCGGTTCGTAGGCTAGGTTCGCCTTGAAATTTCAAGGTGTTAAAGTGAATCAATCTTAATGAAAGTTTCAGACATTATTACATACGTTATGAAGATTATGCGATTTGATTTTAAAAAAATTCGTTCGAGTAGTTTCAGAGATAAACAAAAACACGCTGAAAGTCAAGATTTAGAGTACAGTTGTGCTTAGACAGGTGGTGAGAAAAGCAGGATGGTTTACAAGATAACTTAAGTCATTTAGAACTTTTTTATTAAATAATTTATCACGGCTATTGAAAATACGAGGTTTGAAATATATTTACGTTTTATTTGAATTCAAACACAGAATTTTTACTTCTTACGGAGGTTATTTGCTAAACACCAAACTTTAAGTTCCTAGTGTTCGATTTTTAGTAGCAGGTCTAGATTACGCAAAATTCACCTTTTATCATTTTCCAATTTTTTTGTTTATTGTTGCCATAGTAATATCGATTTTAGTTAAAACTACGTTTTGACAAACTTCAATCCATAGTCAATCACTGGCGAAAATTTTATAGCGATTGGACAAGGACAAAATCCCTTTTAAGGCGATAGAAAAATATCGGTATGGTCTCCGAAAAACTGTATCGAAACACCTTAAAAGACAGTCTTTGTTAATGTTAACAGAATTGCCAGGAATGCTTACAGTGTTTGAGCGATTATTCCAGCTTGAATATAGTGAAAGTTATACTTGTAACATGCATGGTGATGCCAGAATTGAGGGGTATCACTACTGTATATGCTACTGGGTACAGCATTTGAAACACCCTTGGCTACGAACTACAACCCATTTTTTTTAATGGCAGGAGTTATTGGTGTTGGTATCTACAGCATTGAGGGTGGGCGATATATAAAGTATTTGACTCTCGTGGTAGAGATATGTATGGTAACTGCAGTCATAGTGAAGGGACATGTGTATTATTAGAAATACCATCCATATACACATAAGTACAATATTTGAATGAGGATATATATGAGCTTGAAGGTGTACATATTGCCAACTTTGAAGTTTTTTTTTCAAGCAGTATTGAATATTGTAGTATATCGAATGCTAATAGTTACCAATGTTCCTGTAAACATTGCTGTGCTTTAGCAGTTTATGCAGTGTGTTACTCTGTTATAAAACCTTGTGGATACTGGACTTCTGGGCCGAGTTGTTCAAAGCTGGGTTAAGATAACCCTGGGTTAGTGCAAGATTTGAATTCACATTTGTAAGCGTAAAAAGCATTTTAGTTTTAATTCTTATTGTCTACAAGTTGATGATTAGAAGCTCTAAAAATAACAGAGAAAATTATCCGAGGAAATGCTTTTGAAGATGAGACAAGAACCAGGGTTAAATTTAAACCCAGGTTAAGCGCTAATCGGCCTTCGAAGTGTCAGTATCGGTGCAGTTGAGATAAACCCTACTGTCCGGGCTGTAAGCACTGGTGTCCTTTGTTGCAATTTGGCTTAGAGCAAGTCTGTGTTGAAGATCTGCATTTCAAAACATTGTCGTGAACGGACAGCTTTTTGGTGTGGATTGGAACACACTGCATAGGCTGTGTGGTTCAGCAAAGAAGCGGTAAAGAGTAAAGGATTTATTTTCTCTGGTGGGTAGTATTATTATTTTGACTAATAAATTGTTTATTGTCATTTTTGCCATACACACAAAATAGAAAAATTAAAAAAAAAAAGAGATAAGGCAATGAAGCCCAAGAAAGCCAATTAGGCTTATGAATAGGACCACCTTTTAAGATTATAAGACCTAATTATTAATTACAATGCTGACATCGGCAATTTAACTCTAAGTACGCATAGTAGAAAATAATCATTAATCATTAAAATAGGAAAAAATAGAAAAGGCTGAGCGTGTAAGTGCAAAAGAAAAAAAAAGGTGGGAAAAAATAATGCAATAATAAACAAGAAAAAAGAAAAAAAAGCGAAAGAAGCGAAAAACTACACACAAGCATTAGGAGAACTAAAGTGTTCTTAAACCAAGAAAAAATGACTAAGTTTAGAATTGAACAAAGCAGTACCAGAGGCATTCTGAATTTCAGAGCTAAGGGAATTAAATATTTTGGGCCCTTGAAAACGGAAACGGCAGGAAATCTTGTTCCTAGTGTTATATGAATGTATGTCACAGTTAAGAAAAAACATGTCATTGAAACTATCAGGAAGCAGGCCGTTTTTATGAAGGTACATGATGACAGTTGTTTAGCTGCAATAATGCATGTTAAAAGTATCATTCGCTTAGTACGACCACGCCCAAATATACGCTTTCACAGCGTCTTGTTATTTTTAATTCATTTCCTCTCTTGAATTGTTACTGCTGTCTTGCTGATTCCTAGGGGAGGCGAGACGGGATTGTTACAGGGGGGGTAGGGGAATGGTTATGGGGGAGCGCTAGGAGCATTGTTCAGAATATTAAATCATCGACCAGCGTTTTGCAATCGACCTGACACACGAAAGATGATTACACCGAAATCATTTTAAACGATACAGGTATTGGAACCTTTTTTTAAACGACGAGGAGGTCAATCTAAAATTATACTAGGTTTTAATAACTTAACTCGTCAGTATCCATTTTTGGCTCGGTTTCTGCTGGCTTTTTTTTCGCACCGCATAAACCGTAATTATTTTAAAAACAATACTGAATTGAACTCTCCCATTGGATTTTCTTCTTTAGCCCTCATAGATGATATGAAGATAAGTATAACCATCTGTTTTGATTCACATGGAATTAGTTTTTTCGTAGCATTGTTTCACTGTATTGTTGCCGTCAAAGTTTTAGCTTCGATGTTTCAGAAGATATCACAGGAAGTTAAATGAAGCCATTGTCGGGTTTAAAATCTTCGTGACTAGGGCGTCTGACTGAAAATTTAACCAAAGAACTCTCATGAAGATTGAGTTCACGGTAAATCTTTAAATTTTAATACATCGGCATGTGTTTTGGATCTCGAACTTGTAGAATTTTGTTTTGTTGTGTGAAGGAGATTTAATTTTCAGAATTGTTTTAAAATCACTGGCTAAAAGCCCAGTGTTTTTGTGTGGTGCGTGATGTTGTTCATATATCAGGCAAACTATTCAGAATCACTGCTTAGAAAATGAAATCTCCGAACACACTCTCGTTCATGTTAAAATGCTAAGTTCAGTTCACGTGCGGTCTTTTTATTCAGTTATGTATAATTTTCTCCTGTATGTTCTTCCTATACAGCTTTCGCTAAGGCTGTTAGATATAACAAGTTTGTTACCGGGAATTGTTTTTCCAAGTTTCTTAATTATCACTTTCAGGGAATTATAACGTTACTGATTGAGCTGGTTGCAGTGAAGTCTCAGTAATTTGTGTGTATTTATTTGGTTATTATTGTCTTTAGTGGATTACAACTGAACTGTATTCAGAAGTAAATAGTGTCATAACACCCGAGAAACGTGCATCAACATTTTCTGCTGTGGTGTTTTGCGTACGGTGAACTCCGTGTAAGACATTTGCTGTACGTTGTAATCTGTAGCGTCGTTATCTCTCAGTCGAGTGTTTAGTCTCGTTTTTAGTAGCGAAACGCAAGTATAACGCCTAGAACTCTGATGAAGTTATAAGCCTAAAATTGTATCCCCCGTGATAACCTTTTTTATTTTCGTATGTAGGATAAATGTTAATTGGTTACTAAAAATCAGAAAACCGCATCATGAGGCGTCATTGAAAACGAAAACTGTTTAGAATTTTCTGGTTTTTTATTTTATTTTTTCATTGTAGCCCGGCCTCTAAGCATTCAGACTTGCTGGGGTTAATATAGCGTAACCTATAATCAAAATGTTGTCACGGACTGGAGTATAAAAACATTGACTGTCGGAAGAAGAGCTATAGGTGGTAAATTATAACAACTTGGAAATTACTTTTAGTTTAATTTCTTGTACAAATCATTATGAGGCGAGAATACATGAATAGTGACGTAATATTTGGTGTTAGGCTTTCCGAGAAGCTTTACCATTGGCTGAACGACTTGAAAGTGATATGAGCAGTCTGGAGAGATGGCTTGATGATAAAACAAGTGAAGTGAGGACAAGAGAAGAAGCTGGCTTCCCTGAGGACGTGGATGCGGAGATAAAGTGGAACAAGGTCAGTCATTATCAGAGTGTTAAAAAAGGGCGGAGTGGTTCGGATTTTTTTCTAAATGCTGCATTGGTTAGGTGGGTTTTTTTTGTTTTTGGCCATTTTTTTCCCTAGACGATTGAAAGTTATCTGTTTCCTTTTGTCTTATAGTGTACGTCTTTTTTTGTTAGTAATTTATACGCTGATACAAAGTTGTTATAAAATACTTCTTCTTTCTTTATCTTTTCTGCTTTTTAATTTTTTTTAACCCCCCTTAAAGCACAGTTCCAGGAGACACCTGTGAATTCAAAATACTGGCTTTCCCGTCCTGATGACGTCCTAAGTGATACTCAAAATCCGGGATGCTCTGTGGGATGTTTAAGCGCAGTGAAGGAATATGGGACCGTCTCCCGGCTGTGTTTCACAAACTATGCGGTAGTACTTTGCTATGCCCGATTCAGTCTGCATGAGCATAGACAGGACAAACGACATCCGATAACATTACTCTACAAGTTCGGTTCGCTTCAACGCGTCTTACTTGTATACGTGAAAAACGTGACAGTCTGGTGTATGCCTGCGCCGTGCGGTTTTCCAAAGGAGTTATCGCACTGATATTATTCTGCTCTTTTGCGCCGCATTTTTCACTGAATAAAGTCTTGCTTAACTCAATATAGCAATGTTTACAAAACGAACTTGCTATTCATTAACTTCGGAACTCTTAGCATCACGAAAGTCGAAATTTTGAGTGATCTTAAATGAGCGCTATGAAAAATGTCAAGGAAAAGTTCTAAAAGAAAGATGGCTCATGGATTTATTTTGACCCATTCTAGTAGAACTGGACATGTTGGGTATTATAAGGTAGTATGATAATCACTGAACTTAAGCTGATTTACTTGTTACGATATGTTTTGATTTACGCGGCACTCGTTAGTCAGCCACTAGGCAGGGATTTTAGGCTGAAAAATTGTGTGATAAATTCACTGGTAATGATTTGCACGGTTATTCTTCTTGAGGAAATGCTCCTTTAATGGAGATGTTTTGAAAATTTCTCTCCCATCATTTTGTAGTCGACCAGCGTATTATTAGCATCTCTTCTCAGTGGTAAGCGGCTCTCAGCATTCCTCTTGAATAAGTTCTCGCCGAAAAGCCGTATCATATTCCAGCGGCTATACGTTTGATACCGTGATCTTAAGGGAGAGAATCAAATTTAGGCACATTAAATGTGAATCCTTAAGTTGTATTAGATTCAAAACCCCACGGTCTTTTCGAAGATTGAACGCGATATTTCTAGTGCAATTTGTTCACAGTATCTTGAAATCTTTCCCTGAAAGGGTCTTGTACAAGAGGTGACAGGCAAAATGTCAGATGTACAGCAACTGACCCAAGTAGGCCGCGAGTTGGTAGACCTGTCGGAAACGGGGCAACTGGATAACCTAGAGGACAGATTAACTCGTATCAACAACGCTTGGGAAGATCTGAGTTCCGCGGCTGAGCAGAGAATGTTGACCTTGCCGAAATATAAGGCAAAACTGGCTGATTTCGAGAAATCTGTGGATCAGATGAACCAGTGGCTAGAGGACATGGAGCGAGAAACCAACAAAGTTCACCCAAAGGAAGAAGAGACTGACTTAGTCAAGAATAAGATTGATGTAAGTTATATTTTATGTAACGTCCGTTGAAGTATATTCAGTACACAATATAGGCTATCAAACAAAGACAGCACTTTAAGCAATACAATTATTTTTCTTTGCATGATTCACTGTACTTTTTTTAAAAAAATGAAACCGACAATGTGAACTCAACTTATAGCAACTTTCATTTTTTTTTGTTAACAAATCATTTGAATAATCCGAAATCGATATAAATATGTTGTAAATATATTAGCTCTTGTATTTTTTTCGACTGGTGAACAATATTTTGATAATCTATGTTCGCACTAGTTTGACACCTCCAAATCACATGATTCAGTGCAGTCTTGTACTTTTAAAACTTGCAAGAAAAATGTGGGGATAGGGTAGAAGAAGATTGTACTGTTTGCGCTTATCTTACCCATGCAGGAAGTGAATTTTTTGACCGCTTCTAAACGATTGTCCACGACAGCGGCGCTTCAGGCAGAGTCGTCACCAGTTCGCCCTATTTACTTTTTTATACATCAGATTACCGTTGAGAAAAGTTACAAATTTTCTAGTGGCAGGGCAGGCTGAAAATAAAACCACGGGGCTTATAATAATAACATTCATTTACAAACGATAGAAACTATAGAAGTCGATCAAAAGTTGAATAAATAAAAGACACAAAATAATGAAAAATCAAGCCGGCTAAGGTTTAATTAACTTAAGACTATGTTAATCAGGGGAATTAATAGAGACAGTTATTTATCATCAATATTCAAGTAATTTAGGACAGATTTGTTTGTTAATGTAAGTTAATTCTTTTTAAAGACGTTTTTAAGATTCGTTTTTTAATTCAGTAGGAAGGCCATGATAAGCAATGGGAAATTTCCTATAATTGGTTTTAGAAAACTGAGATCTTTAGTTCATTGTATTTCACGTATTGTAAACTAAGCAAGAATCTGTCATGAGAGCTTATCGGAAGTAACTTGTTCTTGCATGAAACATGAACAAGCCAATCATTAACGTATATAGATGTTAGTTACAATGTACATTAAAGAAAGTTATGGTCATAGGAGTATGAAACACTAGGGGCATGGTTGTGCTTTTTGGGGGGGAGGGGAGGGGAGGAGGTGTTGATCCTAACTGAGAGGTTTTGTTGGTGTATAACTGACCAGGAAATCCAAGAGAGCATCAAGAACCGTGAACCTCAATTGAACCTGATTAGAAAACAGAGCGGTGAGTTCGTTTCCCGCGGGAGGCAAATCATGGAGCCGTACAAGCGACTACTGGACAGACGCTGGGATGATCTGTCTTCACGGATAAGAGAGTTAGAGGATGAGCTAGAAGACACTAAAAAGAAGGCAGAAGAGGCGCGAGCTAAAGGAGGAAGAGTGGAAACAGAGATTATTATTACGGTCAGTTTGTGGACAGTAGTACCACATTAAGACAAAGGTCACAATCAAAAGAGCCATTCTTCTCGCATTGTACTTCATTCTGATTGTTGTCTATACTTCGTGTAACTCAGGAACGATATTGATTTCTTGAATTAATATTTTGATCAATTATGATTTCAGGAACGCAAAACCGTGTCTTCTAAGCCTGTAGGTTTGATTGGAGAGTTCTTGCAGAGACAGGGAAGAATGGAAACCGACGCTGGACAGCCAATTGTCGAGACGATTTCTACACACGGAACCTACAAAACCAACACTGCTCCGCCGAGTACAGGTGCTAAACTTAACTGTTGATATAGAAAAAATATTCATTTTGGGTTTCTCTATACAAGAATGCACTCAAGTAGGTGATTCTGGTATGAATTTTTTTTCCATTTTATTTGTAATTTTAATTTTCCATGTTTGCCTACTAGGAAATGGATGGAAAAAGAAAAAAAAAACGTTGTTTTTCGGTGGAGCTGAATTTATTGTGTGCTATCGCGTAGCGAAATGCTTTGGATCTCAAGCCTAAACTGATTCGTATCATTCCTTTCTGCAGGGGGCTTCATGGACGATGATTTTCAAAGGCGGCTTGATCAGATTTTATCGGACATAAAAGGCCTTGAAGATCTTCTCAACGAGATCCAGTCACCCAAAAAATCAACAGAGAAGGAAGTAAACGAAAAGATTAAGGTGCGTCCACATTCTTATTCTAAACACTCCCCCGTGTAAGTGGGAAACACTTAGCTAAGAAAAATTTAACAGCCTATGGACAGAAAGCAAACAATCGTGGAACACAGGACTCCAGTAAAACATTCGACACAGGCGATAAAAGGAGTGTCAGAAATTATTAATTATCGCGTGCTGTAGAAGTTGCATTGCAATTGTCCTTATGTGTCTTATAGGTGGCAGAAATCCAAATCGACAACCTTCAACCGCGCGTAGAGCACCTGTTAAAAGAGAGCAAAGCACTTGCTAACCGGGAGGGGGGTGTGTGGGGAGATCATATCCATCAGTCGATGCTAGATCTTTCAAGTCGCTGGCTTAAGGCATGTGACGAGTTAGAGAAGCAGAAGAAGGCTGTTCATATTGTTCCCAACTGGTATCAGTTCCGAAGTAACTTAGACAACATTGATGTCTGGCTTAGAAAGATGGAACAAGACAAAGAAGAGGCCGTGCAGGTGAGGGGAACTGGACCGGTGTTGTTCCCAGTCTCTACACCTTGCCCCAGTTGTTCAAAAGCTGGATAGCGCTATCCATCCAGTGGATAATTATTAGGGAAACCAGTTGCACTATCCACTGGACAGAGATTTATCCGCTGGAGAGCGCTATCCACCTTTTGAACAATTGGTGTCCGAAAAATGTACGCTGAGTAAAGGCGTGTACTAAGTGATATTTACATTGGCAAGAGTTGTCTCGGGAAACGATTTTTTAGATATACTTCTTTTAATGCTCCCTAAAAAGATTTTTGACGAATCTGTTGTATATGCTAATTATATACTTAGCGCCTGTTAAGTCGCCTTTTCCAGTTGATCATGTTTCTTGTCTTGGCCAGGAGCTGAAACCTGAAGAAATCGAAGAGCAGCAAGCCAAGTATGAAATGGTGTTTAAAAACATCGAGGAACTGGACAGACAAGGAGTCCAAATACTGTCTCCTGGAGAAATAGAGAAACTTAGGAAGCGATTCAAAGATGTTCACACAAGGTTTTCACAGTATCAAAAGCCTGCAGGAGACAGTAAGTATAACTGAAATGTTTCATGCTGCAAAGTGGGCTGACACTCTCCATAATGAGAAAACTACTAAAAACATGGGAAAACTGAGCACAAACTTTTATCTTGTATGTCTTTGAATGTTATTCACTCATTGCCCAGTCAGTAATAAGCTACTCCCCAATATTGACTAGCCAGTAAGGCTCAACACGAGGAGGATTTGAGCATTAGACGTACGAAAAACGTCAGTTTTGCTCGCTGTTTACATAAATTTCTGTGTTTTTACTTTCAGCTACTTCCTACCGTATCACAGTTCACACTGGTGATGTAAAGGATGCGGGAACACAGTCTAACGTGTCTGTTGTTCTGTTTGGTGAGAAAGGAAAATCAGCGAAACTTCGGCTAGACAAATCTGAGACTTACAACACCAAGTTCTGCCGCGATCAGCTCGACATATTTACTGTTTACAATGTCCCACAACTGGGTGATTTAAACAAAGTGCAAGTTTGGCATGATAGAACCGGGCCCAAGCCCGACTGGTTCGTGAAGGGATTCTACATTGAAGACAAATCAACTAGAAAAGTTTACTTTTTCAATTGCAGTACTTGGATTGGTCGAGATAATGATATGCAAGATATCAAGTGTGAGGGGTACACTCTTCCCGATGGTAAGTCTTTCAGAATGGGTGTGGTGAGGGATCTCGTGCCCTAGTGATTTGTTATGGACTCAGGAATTACTGCCTACAAGGGACTATCTTTAATTAATCAAAAGGACGTGTTTATTTTATGCCGACATGAAATAAATTTCTATTATATAGAGTAACAAGTAGTTTGAACGAGTTTACGCGGAGGTCATTGAACAGTTTTTCTCTGCTGGAAAATCTTCTTTGGATTCTTTTTTGGTTCTCTCCTTCAACCTGTTAGCCTTTTTTTTTCTGCAGAAGGTGAGGATGTTATGACTAAGTCCTCTCTGGCCCGAGTTCGCTGGCAAGTTACCTTAGTAGAACATGAGGCTACAAAGAGTCCTGGATGGAAATTGGTGGATGACATCAGAAAGTTATCAGATGAAGTTCATGAAGTCGAGTTACTGCTGGAGTCCCGTGAGTTACAGAAGGCGGATTTCGAAGACTTTTCTAAACAGGAGGATAAATTGAAGGTAAGTTGTGCAGAGTTCTCAAGTGGCACCCAACTCCATTAATACTTTGCAATACAATACAATAACCTTTATTTAACGTGGTCAATGTTCTTAGCTAATTAGCTAGCTACTTTACAGACATGCCACGAACAATAAATAAATAAACTAGAAAAAATAATAGAAAGGGAAGATTTCTCATAAAAACCTATATAAAAATATATTTTTACAGTTAAAAATTATTAGAACTAAGATAAGATCACGAGATTATTATTTACATAATGATGTTAAAACTAAGCAAAATGTATTTACATGTATTTGCACGATTAAAATGTAAAATTTGAGAAATCCAACATAGACATCAAGTTCTTAAATGTTCCGATTTTATTAGCGGCACGAAACTGATCCGGAAGAGTGTTCCAAACCTTAGCTGCAGTATAACGCCACGATTTAGGACCATAGGTGTTGTATTTACTTTGGGTAGCTCGAGGATGTGTTTTCCTCTAAGATTATAATTAGTTGATCGTTCATGCAATAGCTGTCCTATTCCTCTAGGGACTTTATACCCATGGATAGCTTTGTAAACACCGACAATAAGATCATGGAGAAGGGTGTCAAATGCTTTTGACAGGTCCATAGACACCAGACTAATACCTTTGTGATTATCTAATTCTTTCTTGAATTGTTCAGTTAGACTAAGGATAGCTGTGTCGCACCCATGATAATCTCTATATGCAAAGACATTGTTATGATAAACATCTTCAAAGTGTGAAGCAAGTCTTGAGTGAACGAGTTTTTCAAAAACTTTGGATAAGACCGACAGGATTGTTATAGGGCGATACTTTGTCTTTGTTAACGTACAGTCCTTCTTGTGGACCGGGACAATTTCACCTAGTTTCCAACTCGAAAGCACTTTTCCCCTTTCAAATAGAAAATTCACTAAACAGCGGAAAGGCTGACACAGAATTTCGGCGGATAGTTTGACGGCTCGAGCTGGAATTTGACCATGTCCAGTAGCTTTGTTTGTCTTAAGATTCTTCATAATTCTCTTCACTTCACCAGGGCTTGTGTTTGTTAAGGTGAAGGGGCGGGATTGATGAGCTGTTATTGTCTGGTTTGACTTTGGAGGCAATTGATTGAGATCAGGGTGCTGAGAACGTGAAAAATAATTTAAAACTAACTAAATTAGTACTTTAGAAAGACAAGACTGTTCTCGTGCCTTAAATAACATTGTTTGAACAGACCTGTCTATCCGTTTTGCGACTATTACTGATCTGATTAAAATTGATGCTGCCTCCACAGCTGATTGGAGAGAAGATCGAGGATCTTGATTCACGTGCATTAGAGGTTCTGTCTCGCAGCGAATCAGTTCAGTCGGCTTGCAATGAAAAAGAATACGAAGCTGTGAAGAGAGCTGCCAGCAAATTTAGGCTTCAGTGGAAAAATCTGAACCAGGTAAATACTGCATACCGCTAATTTAGTTTGATGTATAGTTTTACTTTATACCACATAGTTTTTCACCCTTTCGTTGGTCCGTGACGCTTGCATTAATAACCGATATATATATTATATAGAACAATGAGAAGAACTTATGGTTTGAATGCGTCGTTGCTTTTGTCAGGACTACAAAGCTCGATTGCTTCGCTGGGAAAAAGCAGTCGCCGTGTGGCGACAGTTCCATTGCGACCTAAAGGACGTAACGTCATGGATGACGCATGCGGAGAAAGTTCTAGAAGATACGTCCGGGGAAAGTGGATTTAATGCGGCGAAGAAGGAACAAAAGGTAGGTTTAAAAAAGGGACATTGTCATCAAAATAGTATGTTAAGCAGTACAGGGACTGTAAAGGTTACTGAACTGATCTTTGCATCTATAATTGTGTACAATCACTGCATTCGTGGAATGCTTTCTAGTCTCCTTAGGTCAAGATTGTTTTTATTGTATAAAAAAATAAAGGGACCAAGACGTAAGAAGAGTTTTTGGCTTATTCAGACCTGAAGTTATGTGGTAACTTCCGTGGAATATCACTGTGTTGTCCTTCAAATCTCTGACTTCCCTTTGCAGCCCTAATTTTTGTTAAATCCACTTGCTCCCCTTTCCAGGGATTAGAGGATGGTATTGCTCGTCATCAGAGCACAGTGAACGCCATGAACACAGCTGGACAAGAGATTATCAGCAAGTCAACAACCATAGAGGCTGAAATGTTGCGTGATAAATTGGCCACACAAAATCGGCGCTGGGAGTCCATCTGTAATCACGTGACTGACAGAAGAGACAGGTAAAGTCTTGATTGAGATCAGCGTTCTAAAATGAATGATTTTCCACTAATCAGAGAGCCATGTTATGCGCACAGGATTCTGGGATCGCCAGGGGGCAAACATCGCGAGTCGCTACAAATAAATGTATGGCGTAATGTAGTTTCTCCGTCGAAAACGGTGTCTTTGGACGTAGAATAACGCATTTTCGTCTTGATTTTGTTAGAAGCGGAGGTGACTAATGTTAGTGCGTTGAAATTTCAAGTTTCTGTTTGATTAATGCGATAAATTCTATCGATAAACACTCCTTGCGTGAGTGTGAGTGTGAAGAAGTTTTTTTTTTTTTTGTCCTGTCACAGGAATTAGTGTTGTAATACCTTTGGAGGATAACGATCGTTTTCGTTTTCGTTGTCGTTTTCATTGTTTAAGTGATGTTTTGAAGGTATCTCTAATCAGGTGATAAGTGATGGATGAAAACCCTAAACCGCCACAGCTCACGCTCACTGTAAAAAAATGGGAAGGGTTTCTTTTCGGAGCATTAAAAACCGTTGTTCAACAAACAAAATAGAATTTATTTTTCTTTTCTTTGAAGGTTTAAAGAAGAGGCAATGCAGATTGAAGAGTTCTTGGAAGAAAGCGCGGACATGTTGCAGTGGATGGACGACGCTGACACTATTTTGCAAACAAAAGACCCATCACCTGCTGATGAAGATGCTTTGGAAGAACTCATTGAAAAGATCAAGGTATGAACGGCAACAGGGTCAGCTGTTTGGTTTGAAATCCTCCTCTTCTAAGTTCCTCTAAGGGCAAAATTTTTACGATCATGTACCTGTCATTTTCCCAGGATGTACAGAAAGAGCAAGACAGCAGAGAAGATTCCAAGAACAGCATCCAACAGACAGGAGAACGACTTTTAGCCAAGCCCAACATATCTAAACCCAACGGTGAAACAATTCAAACACGTCTGGATATTCTGCTGACTCGCTGGGATATTCTACGCGCGGACATCGCCACGCGCACTCGAGGCGTCGAGTCTAAGCTCAGACGCGTGTCAGAATTCTTAGGAAGCCTAGAAGAGCTAAGCTCCTGGGCTGCAACTACAAGAGAGTTACTTGAAAAGCAGGAAGGAGGCATCTATAATCAAGAGATTGTTGATCCTAAGGTTTGTTATTTAATACAACTTTATGGATCTTTGATAAATCTCTGGAAAGGGAATCCAAGCATATGTTGTGGTTCAATTTTGTCCCTGGTTTAAATTTTCTTTTCTTTTGTTTTTGGGTATGGTAATATATGATAATGAGTTTGAAACAAAGAAAAATGAAATTTGAACCAAGGATAAAATTGAACCACAACATATATATTAGGTTCCACAAGGGAAAGCCTTTAAAAGAGGACATGGACATTTAACTGTTATTTTAAGAGTAATTGGTGAGAAGAAAGTGGAATTAAATTTCTCGAGCAATTCTGTTGGAAAGCCTTTAAAACGGGACATGGACATTTACCTGTTATTTTAAGAGTAATTGGTGAGAAGAAAGTGGAATTAAATTTCTCGAGCAATTCTGTTGGTTTCCTGTTTCGCTGACACAAAGGTAGTGGTAACTGTCGTGAGTACTTATTACCTGCTTAGCTTAACTATAAAAGTTCCCCAAACCTAAGGTTTCTGTTTTCGTGTACTTTATTTACGTAATCAGATAAAACTAGCGAACTCTAATTAAATTACGTCATTCTTTTTTCCAGACTGTTCAGGAATCTCTTAAATCTCGGCAACCAAAGCTAGACTCTATCAATGAGAGTATGGCTCGGTACAGACGTGAAAGCAAGCTGGATGGAAACCAAGTTCCCAAGCCTCTTGAAGCCAAGGTGAAGAGTCTTAACGATGACTGGAGTCAGATTGCATCACTAACAGCTGATATGTTTGCAGCCCGTGTTCGATCGCCTCGTAAACCAGTCGAGGAGCCTGTTGTTGAAGTAAAACAACATACTGTTCATGCCGAGGTACCAATCATTGTGGAAGACTGGAGTGAGGGTATGATTCATTGTTTTTATTATTATTAAAACGAACTTAAAAGAGTATTATGGACTAACTCGAAAACCTCGCGGTTCCTTTAGCCTCTAGGCTCCAAATAATTAATTTGGCTATACAAGGCATATAACATTTTTCTTGTAATAATTCTAAGTGTGAGTCAAGAAAAGATTGTTGTTGCTGTTGTTGTTGTTCTATTCGCGGATTACTCTTTGACTTTATAGGGATAAGAGTTAATATTGCAAAGTACAAAAGTAAAATGCAACTTTAAAATTGCTGGTTCCTTTAGCCTCTAGGCTCCAAATAATTAATTACAAAAATTAAATTTGTAATGCATTTGACCTTTTTTTTGTAATAATTCTAAGTGTGAGTCAAGAAAAGATTGTTGTTGTTGCTGTTCTATTCGCGGATTACTCTTTGACTTTATAGGGATAAGAGTTAATATTGCAAAGTACAAAAATAAAATGCAACTTTAAAATTGCTGGATAAGTAAATTGTTGTATTGGGTTTTGCGAAAACTCCAATAAACTGATGACATGTCAAACATTTCTTAACAGATTTATAGTCCTTTCTCACATACCCTGCTAGCAGAGGATTTTCCCCTGTGTTTCTCAGCGTTGTACTGCCATTCTCTTCGCGGTTTTGGCTGCTCGCGTTTTGTTTTGGTTGTTTCTGTGCCGAGGAAAAGACCTCTGCAGACAGCCGTTTGGGATTCTTGTTGAGCATGCGTATTAGATACCTCCAAGATGTAGGAGGTAATCACATTACCAAACCGGTTGTGGAACCGGTTTTATCGAATCGCGCATCTTTTTTGTTCTAGTTTGCTTTGCAAAAGTGAGCCCGATATATCAACATGGCGAGTGCGAGTCTTTCCCGTGAAAGTTTCAACGACGCTGTTGAAAAGGCTTTAGAAGCCCTTAAAGATAGTTCAATCGAGTCTTTGACTAAATATCAATCCAAAGCTTTGTTTAATGTATTGAATGGCGAAGATACATTCGTCAGTTTACCAACGGGTCATGGGAAATCGTTGATATATCAACTAGCTCCATCGGTCTCCAAGCATCTTGGCCGCCTCAGTGAAGTGCCGATTGTACTCGTTATTTCCCCGCTGAACGCTCTGATAGATGATCAGATAGCCTCAGTTACCAAGCTAGGAATTACAGCCTGTAAGCTCGATGCCTCATCTCTTGAAGATACTGTCAGTTTGGCTGGTCATGAAATCCTCTTCACCAGCCCAGAACTGCTAGAAACCGGAGGTGCGAGAAAGTGAAACTGACGGCCAAACTCCGACGGCGGCGTCGTATTACCGACACGTGACCCAGAAATTCCATGGTAACCGCATTTTCATCTCGCGCATGCTCAACAGGAATCCCAAACGGCTGTCTGCAGAGGTCTTTTCC
The DNA here is from genome assembly GCA_038088405.1 of Porites divaricata. Classification (NCBI taxonomy): domain Eukaryota; kingdom Metazoa; phylum Cnidaria; class Anthozoa; order Scleractinia; family Poritidae; genus Porites; species Porites divaricata. The sequence continues at coordinate 195,717 of JBBMOI010000014.1, read as the reverse complement.
TCGGCACAGAAACAACCAAAACAAAACGCGAGCAGCCAAAACCGCGAAGAGAATGGCAGTACAACGCTGAGAAACACAAGGGAAAAGCCTCTGCTAGCAGGGTATTTCTCACAAAGCGTTATGTTTGTCGTTTCAGAGAAAGCATCACCATGGCCTAAGTTTGATAAAGCTGTGTCCGAGCTTCACGACTGGCTTAACACGTTATCAAACATGATGAAAACGGAGAAAATAGTTTTGGGTGATTCAGAAGACATGGAGGGACTTTTGGAGAAGCAAAAGGTACTAAACCATCGTCACAGGATAAATACATGACGCTTTCATTAATATTTTGGATTTGATGGAAATGCGACTTTTGGTTTTCCACCATCTTTCAAGACTTTCTGCAATTGTCTTTTTCCATACGCCCTGCGTATTGGCGTCAGGTTTAAAGATATTTAGTTCAGTTTTTAGGATTGTTGAAAAAACACATTTGTATTCGACATAAATTTTATTAACCGTATGTACTTATTAAGCCCATTATTTCAGTCGATAGATGAGCAACTTAAAACTAAGCAGCACCTATTAGACGAGATAGCAGAGATGGGACACACGCTGGCTGAAGACGCACAGACTGAGGAAGACAAGTTCCTTATTGACGGCAAGGTAGGTCTTGACGTCGCACGCACAAATATGTGATTGTTCGACGGAAGCAGAGGAAACCAAAAAAACAGTGACTGATTGAATCAATGGGTGAAGAACTCTAATTTGCATATAACGATAGGACCTGACCAGATAGATAATTTAATATAGGGCTATGTCCAGACTATACAGGTTAGTTTATCCTGTGACATGAAAAACCTATCCGGTATTGTATGAATTAGACCTGTTCACACGGCGTGGAAGAGTTGCTCAGAAACCTCGTATCTGATATAACCGCATGCTGGATTCTGTAAAGTCAGATTATTTCAAAGCGAAAATTGACCAAGCAGGCAACAACAGGCTATTTAAAACTGATGATCGACTGTTCACCTTAGGATCACCGGTTTCACCAACTATCTACGATTCTTTGGTTTCCTTGTCTGAAAATATTAATGACTTTTATGTACAAAGGATTCGGAACCTCAGGAATGAGTTGGGGGGAATTTCTAAAGATCATGCTTTACCTGTAGCTGATGACCCTGTTGGATGTTCTCACTTATTATCGCAGTTCGAGATCTTTAGTTGTGATACGGTTAAACATATTATCAGATCACTATCTAGTACCAACTCATATTCTAAAGAATCACCTCGACGCCATAGGCCCAGTTATAACAGCTATTGTCAACGAATCTTTAACCTTTGGTGAATTCCCTTCTGCGCTTAAACGATCTTTAATTCGTCCAGTCCTGAAGAAGCCAGATCTTGACAAGGATGTTTTAAAAAATTACCGACCTGTAGCCAATATACCTTTCCTAGCAAAAGTCATTGAGAAGGTTGTTGCGGTTCAGACAGATTCATGCTTGGAAGATAATCTATTAATGCCTTCTATGCAATCCGCCTATCGTAAACATCACTCCACCGAGACTGCCTTTCTGCGAGTAATGAATGACTTTCTTGGGACTGTTCACTGTCGGCGAGATGTTTTAGTCATACTTGTTTTCTCAGCTGCATTTGACACCCTAGACCATACTACACTTTTGGATAGGCTGAGTAGATACTTCGGTTGTTCCCACACAGTGCTAAAGTGCTAAGATGGTTTTCGTCTTATCTTACTGGTCGGATACGATCTGCTGCTGTTGGTAACACAACATCTAGCAGTCGGAGATTAGAATTTGGAGTTCCGAAAGGTCTGATACTCGGTCCTCTCTTGTTTATTATTTATACTGCACCTATTCAAGACATAATCCCTGCTCATAACCTAGATTGTATGTTCTATGTGGAGGACTCTCAACTCTACATAACTATTGACCCTCATTGTCAACGTCCTGCCCTCAGCACCCTTCAGAAATGTGTTAGTGAAATCATAGAATGGAACACGATCAGTAAGTTAATGATCCTAGTGAAACAGAGGTCATTCAGTTTAGTTCTCGATTTGTCAAGAACCCAATTCTCAGTGATTTTTTGATTGGCAATGCTTAAGTACAACCATCAGACCGAGTTTGTAATCTTGGTGTCAACCTAGATAGAGAGCTCAATCTTAGCCATCATATTAATGAAACATACAAAAAGGCAAAGCGAGTGATTCGATTCATTGGCAGATTAAGGAAGTATCTGAGCAAGGATCACCTTAAGATGATGGTCAATGCTTTTTCTACGTCGCACTTGGATTATTGTAACAGTTTATACTGTGGCTTACCCAAGCGAGAAATAGACAAGTTGCAACACTGTGCCGCACGCTTGGTTTAGGAATAAGAAGATCTGACCATATAACTCCTGTCATGAAAGACTTGCACTGGCTTCCTATTGGCGGACTCATCGATTTTAAAATACTGCTTTTAACGTATAAAATTTTAAACGATTTAGGTCCTTACTATTTGTCTTCACTCCTTCTCAAATACCAGCGGGCTAGTTTACTCCGCTCATCTAGTAGATTGTTCCTTCTGTTAATATCGTGGGTTATGGACACCGCTCATTTTCATATTATGCACCGAAAATCTGGAACAGTCTACCTGATAATATAAAAAATCTCTGAATCTGTTTCTCCTTTTAAGCAACGTTTGAAAACTTTTCTTTTTAGGAATAATTAGTGTATATAGTTTCATTTAGACTTTATTTACTATTGTAAGCGCATTGAGAATTCTTTACATGCGCCATAAAAACCTACTCAGTTTATGATTATTATATGTGATGAGCCACGCAGCCCGCTCACTCCGTTACAGAAGCCGCGTTATGTGTGAACAGAAGCGAACTTTTCGTGACAGCAAAATGCCATCCAGTATGGTGTAGAAAATAGAGTAAATAATTCTGACCTTCGTTACCCTTTTTAAATAACATTATTCTAGGACATCAAATATTGCCGTTCCTGTCCTTATTGTTGCGCTCTGTACTTCGTGATTATGGAACTTGTGTATTTCAGGTCAGCAAGTTGAAAGGTCATTGGGAAACCATTGCAGATAACTCGGGAGTGTGGCGAGGACAAATTGATTACCTAATTGAAGAGTGGAAGAGGTTCGTTGAGCTTCGGGAAGAGCTTCTCGAATGGATCCGGAAAGCCGAGACTTACCTGATTGAGGACGAAAATGTTTATGGGTACACAGTTAGCGAGTTGGAAGAGAAAATCGATAAACATAAGGTAAATTAGATTCACCTGTAGTAGTAGTCCTCACGTAACATTCGAACCCAACTTATGATCAACTTGGTCTTAAAATACTTCAGTGAAACTTGAAGTATCAATGTTTTGCAGTAAAAATGTCGAACTTCCTGGGTGTTTTTTGGTGTGGCGGAAACTCTCATTCACCATTTGCATGCACCGACACCATAAAGCATCTTGTTCACCCTCCCCGCCCCCCCCCCCCCCCCCCCCAAAAAAAAAAAAATAAACAAAAACACAAACAAAAAACAATTGTATAACCATTGTCTTCGATTTCTCTTGGAAAGACTGTAATACCCAAGAGAAATTGGAAACAATGGTTATCTAAAATTTTGAGGGTAAACAAGGTGCATTATGGTGTCGCTTTTGAAGGAGGCAGCGCGGTCGAGCGGTTAGAGCTGCGTTCGGAGGAAGGATTTTAAACCTTGTTTAAACGTCCCATTGAAAAGCCCCATAAGGGAAGAGGATATTAAGTATTTAAAATTTAAATTTAAATCTTATTTAGTTATTGGTGATCGCACCCACCCGTTACATTACTTACCTCGGCGATACGCTTCTGCAGCGCAATAAACAAGCATACCATCCAGTGCTACATGCAGTAGCTGGCATAAGCTGCCAGTGTCCTGACATATGCCACAACAATAAGTAACTTCTTCCTTACAGTTGTTTACCTCTGTTCTACCAGCTGTTTTTTTCCCTCTTTTCCCTCTTTCTTTTTCACCACTCATCGCTTCCTGTTGCTTGGGGCGTTTCGAAAGAGAGACGTCTTCGTTTTGGGCCAAGAGATTCCATACCGACTACTTATCGCTCTCGGGGAAGGCATGAGGCAGCAGTGATGTCAGGCGGCTGTCGTTGCATGTTACTTGTGTAGTGCGTGTGTGTTTTGTTTGCTTTCCCCCAGCCCCTTTATTCAAAGCTTAAGTAACTATAATTCTAATCCAACTAGGAAGTGTTGCATATAGGCCTTCATGCCCTCTTGACGCTCTCTTGCCCCTTTCACTTCTTTTCTTAAATTATAAACGTTAAAAAATGATGTAAATTCAATTGGTTATTAGTAAGTAAGTCCTCCAGGATAGAGGTGAAATTTGAAACTTTTCTTTTTTGGCGCAGGAGTTTGAGGAGGACGTGGAGACGTGGCGAGGAAGTATCAGTGCTGTAAATCAGTGCGGTGATCACTTATTTCAAGAGTTTCCTCAATACGAGTCAGGAGAACTGAAAACCTCCATGTCAGAAGTCAATGAAAGATGGACTAATATAACTAATAGGTCCTGTGAAAGCCACTGTTTTTGTTTGTTTCTTTGTAGTTAGCAAAGGTTGTCGTTTGTAGAACATGTCTGGTTTCTATACAAGAGCCATGATCTGTTTATTTGTTTTTTAAAATGTGTCACCGTGAATCAACGCGTTGACTATAGGTTAAATATGACATGCGTCCAAACTGTTATTACTCCCCTTTATTACCCAATCAGTCTATTGAATGGGTTGTCAACACCACCGGGGTCTACGTCACACTATAATCAGAACAATGAAAGATTCGATGGACGGGGCCTACGGTAGCACATTCAACACTTTCTCTTCAGTTATTTTAAGTTCCTGAATGTTGGTCCGGCCACGAAAATTGAACGGTGTTATGGAAGGTGGCTTATATTCTTTTGTTGTCCTAAGAAGAGTAAATTAAAAGATGCAAGTTATCAAAAATGGTAGTCGCGGTATTTTAACCTTTCGCCTTTTCCCTTTCACATAACTGTTAAATTAGTTTTAAAGTCCAACTTTTGTTTTATTTGGATTTCTTCAGATCTGACTCTCGTAAAAAGAACCTCAAGGAAGCGTTTGACCGCATGGTTCGATTCCACGAAGACATGATCAACGCCCTCACATGGCTGACATCAGCGGAATCTAAAGTAGCTGAGTTGGACAGTGCAGTTGAAGCCACGAGTACTGAGGAACAGCAGGATACGGAGGCACTTAAGAAGGAATTGAAAGTAAGAGATGCTTCTTCTTTGTCATAAAATATACCAGGGCTTTTTCTTGTGGAACTAGCAAGTTTCTTCAACAGAAGACAGCTACTTGTTCTTGACTGTCTGTTGCTCTTTATTGCCTCGGAGTTGACTCTCTTGCGGTGTGCTATGAAGCAAGAGTGTAGCGTGATTGTGAGGTGGCGTGATTTCATTCCTTTTAGATTTTGTTATACTTTCACTCGTCTGTCAGAACGACAGAGAACTTGCTGACAGATCAGATTAAAAACTAAAGCAGATTCAAAAAGTCTCGATTTCGAGTAGTGTGTGAGCTAGCCATTGTTGTTTTGCTTTAAACTGTGATATCGTGAAGAACGGCCGTACGGCATTCACGACACGATGTATTCGCTCTTTTTTATTTTCTGCCAACTAACGCCCATCCACTTGACTCGGATTAAAGCTTGCTGAAGGTTTTTTCTGGTTGGCCAGGAAAGTCTCATTAGCATAGAGTCTTTCGAGTTGATTGCTTGCCAATTTTCTTTCTTATTTTTCGTCGTAAAGCCTGGGTTGTCCAGACAATAACAACAACAAACAACAACAACAACAAAACTTTATTAATAAGCAGATGATATAACAAAAGCACGAGGGAAAATTACGAAGTGTTAGCTTGCACATAGAATTTGTAAAATAAGTTAGAAATTTACTAGAATAACTGTTATAAAATCGTGTCAAGTAGTTGAAATATTCAAAGATGATCGGCTAAACTCTTCGATTTCAAGCCTGACCGTTCAGTACAAAAGACAGTTTTCAAAATACATAATGTACAAAACCGCAAGAGTCACAACTAAAAATATTTCTTTAAATAGACATCTGAAAATCAGGAGACACCCAGTATCGAAAAGGTTAAAAAATGGATACCCTAATCGAAAATGAAAAAAAAAATACCGCATGACTTGGGTGGCAAACCCAAGAAAGCTAGCGAAGAACCGTGTTGAGAACAAAGATAAAGTGATTTCCTGGAAATCTACAGAAAAAGTTTAGGCTAAGATTAAAACTTAAAAACTTTCGATTAAACATGTTTGAACATGTAACACAAAATAAGAATTACCTGTTTCGGACCTAATTTAATGCGGCAGAAAGTATCCACTGATCACAAGTTGAAGTAGCTGGATTAAAATGTCAAGAACAGTGAGAATTAAAAGTTGATTGAGTTTAATCGTACGGGTGAACTTAGTCCTGAATAGGACTGTTGTTGTTGACAGTGACTGACATTTCGACAACTTGTACGGTAGTCATCTTCGGAGTCAAAGTGACTTGTATCACTTCCGTTAATGGTATTATACTCTGGTTGTTGACCTAATTGGTCAATTACGTCGCGATGTTATTGGCCTTCTGTCAGTTAAGCCGTGATGTTGTTGGCTATGAAGACTCGTAATGTAATTGGTGCGTTTCGATCCGTCTATTGTCACAGTTGAACAGTCGTCTATTGTTAGTCAAATTGTCAGTTGTCTAGTCGTTCTCTCGTAGTTAAGTTTGCTTGCTTTCTTCAATAAGTCGTTTGTACGGTGCCGGTAACTGTTGACTACGATTCAATGGCGTGTGTTCTAAGTTAGTAAACCAGCTTTCTAAACTGAGTCGTTGATAGTAGTCTGTAGAATACGTAATACATGTCGCAGAGTCAGATTTGATGCTTCGTCTGTAAATGGTGTTCAGCAATGTTATTGTTGACGTCACCATTTCTCGTCGCTCGTTTGTGTTCGGTCAGTCGCGTGCTAAGGTTTCTGCCGGTTTCACCAATGTAAGTAGCCTGGCAGTCGCAGCATTTGATCTTGTATAGTGCTCCCTGTCTGTCGTGCGGTTTGTCATTGCCCTCGACATTAGTAAGTAATCGTCGTAAAAGTGGTTATCGGTTTGTGTGCAACACGTGTATTGTAAGGTTGCAGTATACAATAGTTTTTTATAGTTTCAGAGGTGCCTCTGATGTACGGTATAGTCGCTGTTGTAACAGGGCCAGAGTTGACGTTAGACGGAGTGTTGGAATCAGTGTGACTGTGAGTGTTCCGTCTAACGAAGTCCGTGTTATAGTTGTTTTTATTAAAAACGTTGTTTGGGTAGTCCGTCTCGTCTTGTAGGCTGTCAGATGAGTCGCAAACTAGTTGCGCTTCGTCTCGTCAAAAGTCCATATGGTTGTAGCCTTGTGAGAGGTCGGGTTGTACGATGACTGGTCTGGTAATCGGTCGGTATGTGTCGGTTTTCTGTAAATAGTCGTTCGTAGTCTGTTGTTGTCGCGATTGACCAAACAGTCTAGAAAAGGTATCTTTATTCTTACCATTTTCTCCGATCTCATCTGCTGAACTGTATGATTCCGCGTAATTAAGAAATAAACAACTTAATTTCTTCATCAGAATGAACAGAGTAAGACTAAAGGTAAATCTAAGCTTAAACTTTCATAGTTTGCATTTTTATGGTTAAGCGCCAACACTTACCCCTTTCTCATCATCATTTGCAGTTAACAGCCACTGAAGGGTATATCATCAGTAGACGCAGGCAATCTTACTAATACTAAACTAAACTACTGAGTGTTTGGAGTTCGAATTTTGATTGATTAAAAATTTGTAAACAGGTTCCTTTAATACTCGGGTTGGTTCAAATCAATTCTTATACTGGGTTACTCAACCAATTAATGTGAATCTCTTAGGTCGGTTCTGTCTTTGCGAATGGCACGAAGTTAGTATTGTAGAAATGGCTTGTAAATTACGAACCATGTTTTCTCGGGGCCTTAAGGATAATAGTAAATACGTATCATATAATTGTTTTGTTTGTTTTTTTTTTTTTGTAGTTTCTTGAGGACGATATAAATGGACACCAGGAAATGTTCGCTTCCTTGAATGAGAACGGACAGCTAATCATGGCTGAGATGGAGACTGGTGACGTGCTTACAGCTGTACAAGCCAAACTTGACGACATGAATGACAGGTGGCAATCACTTAACGTTCGCACGTTGGACATCCATGATCGACTGGAAGACACTGGTACCGAGTGGCGGCAACTGCTGATGGACCTACAGGAAATCATTGATTGGATAGCACGTGCTGATCAGGAGCTTACACTACAGCAGCCAATAGGAGGAGACCTGGAGAGCGTACAGCACCAAAACGAGAACCACCAGGTAACCACCGGTCTTTTAAGAGTTGTTCCAATTTCAGTTTCTGCCAAACCCACCTCTCATCGGCCCACATTATGTCCGCTGGCTTGTTTACTTGATCTACTTCTCTTCGCGGCAATTCTTAGACACCACTTTCCTCGAGTTATTTTGTTGTTATCGTCGTAATTATTTGACGTAAATGTAAAGAGATTACGTGCGACCCGCTTATAAATTAGCCACTAATTTTAAAACAAGCAACAAGAGAAACGCCTGAAGTGCGCGACAATGTTTCTGTGTTTCTTCACAGATTTCCTGCCACCATACCAAAAATTAGTAAGGAAGTAGATAAACAAATAGGTAAATAAAGAAATTATGCTCCTTCTATAGGCGTTCAAGGGAAAACTTAATGTTAGGAGACTGGTAGTGGATCGGGCTTTAGACTCTGCACGAAGAGTGATGGATGAATACGAAGCCGAGAGATCTGCTGAGCAACCAAAGGATTCTCCTCGAGCACGCATTGCGCAGAACCTTAAAAGGCAGATCGATACTGTCAGTGAACGCTGGTCGATGTTGAGCCACCGATCAGAGGATTGGCAACAATGGATTGATGAAGTCCTCAGGGTAAGCGCTTGTTGCTTAGCGAAAAAATCTGCTAGGCTTTTGTTTGTTGACGCTTTCTCCATAATTCCGGCAATACGGACTCCTAATACTGAGCACGCTGGCGGCCGGATTAGTAGGAATGGACGGTAGCTTGCTTCATAAGTTTGGGGCACATATCAATCCCAAATCTGTCACCTACTTCCTTTCTTGTACGCGGTAAACGGACGGCGTCTGTGCAACGCAGTCGCTAATCGTGTTCCGGTTTCCCAAGATCTTCAGGAAGGACGTGATTAGCTACTTAGCCTCACATTAACCTTTTTACAAATCTCACAATGTATGCGGTGATTTATCCCACCTAAATTTAGTGGAAAGTTTTCAAGAAAGAACAAATCAAAAGCTCGGCTTTTTCGTTAAACTACAAGTCGGGCGATAGAAATCTCGTACAATTTAATGCGTAGAAGAGAGTTTTTTTTTCATACAATTCACTGAGTATCCAACTTTTGTCTGTTTGTCCCTTTTCCACGCAAGGCTAAGGAAATAGAAGACTAGTTAAAAAGGAAAAGTATACAAACAAACCTGTATTCGGAATGGACATTAACGGGACCTTCGCAAGAATCTGCATTATAAAAGTGTCCCGGTGAAGTTCATTTTGCAGAAAATATAAGGATAATGGTTCCCCCCTACATTGTTGACTCAGTGTCGGTTAAACTACATATCATTACGTGTGGCACGAGAGTGAGTCATACTTGATGTCGAGACACTTTTACTGAAACAGCGCGGGTGCTTTGATAAAGCTGCATCCAAAATCTTAAAGCTTCCACCAAACGAGTGTAAAATATTCAGTTATTCTATTTTGCATCCCATTTTCAACCTTCTACATGCTACAGATTGACTGTTTAACCTTGAATTATTACAAAAAGAGTGAAAGAGCGCAGTGAAAACTGAATACACCAAACAATAGCTTTTTAACACGCCCTTATAGCTCTCAAATGTGCTCCCCTGCAATTGGGATTAAACATGTTATCAGACTTCAGATGAAGTAGTACTTGACGCTGTATCAGACTTGCTGTAGTTCTTCCGTCTGAGATGCACTTAGCTAAGCTCCTAACTTAAATTGTCACGCGATATGACTACGCCCACCAATATCCGGCTTTGGATATCATATCGTTCACATGTCAAGCGAGCAATACAATTTCATATTTCACTTTTAGTTCAACAAGTGTACCTATCAATTAAGTTATTTAGATCAGATCGTTAAATACTACTTCTTCGTTTACGCACTCTCCGTCAGGACCCAAAATGGTGAGTTCCTTCCTTGTGATAGTTAATTATACAGTTCTTGGTGTGGTCGGCTGTGATGATTGCTTAAAGGGTGAGGAATGTAACGAATGTTAAGTTGTTTTTATGGAACAAATACCATCGTTTATAATTTCAGGCTCCTGCAGGCAGTTATTAACAAAGTGAGCGCGCGATCCTTGGAAGGGAGGCGAGATCAGACTAAACTCAATTTCAACTAATTTTAAACTGATTATCTGCAAAGCGTACTCTTACAATGTATGAGTAAACATATTTATAACTTGACCTTGGATTACAACCTATGTTGGAAAAAGACAGTCGTCAAATTGTTTTGATCCTGAAAGCAACAACCTTGTTAGACTGTAGATGCAAATAATCGCCGATAGCAGTCAGTGTGGCCGAGGTTCAAGCAAATACGTGATTTGATTTAAACATCAGAATCATTAAAGGTCGACTGACTTGTGCAGCTTCGGCAACTATAAACATTCGATAAAAAACAACAACAACATAAAATTGTAGAGTTAAAAACAGGTAAACAACAACAATTTTGAAACAAGAAATAAATTTCAAGTTCTATTAACTAATAAATTTCAATGTCCATCATTATTTTTGATAATTCGTCGTTTATTTAATACAAATATATTAGAATTGCTGTGTATTGACCTTGGCGAAGACGATATCCGCACACTACCAAAAAGGTTTATCGAAAACGTGCTATAACTGTCGTCGTTGTTGTTGTTGTTGTTGTTATCTCAATCTGTCACGCGCGCTGGCGCAGGTGTATAGAGTCACATTGTTAGAGCTGAGTTTTCTACGTTGCACTACTATTTTTTTTTTTGTTAGAAGGAAGGGTTGAGTTTGCTGACTTGAGGTGGGCAAGTATTTCAGTGTGCGTCCGTGTTCCTTTTTCTTAGCTAAATTATTACTTAATATCCTCTGACGACAGAGGCTTTGCAAATCAATAACCTTCGTAATTATTATATAACAGTTAATGAATGAGGCTGAGTATCTTATCAAGAATTATGGAGATCGAGATCTCCATAATTCTTCATAAGATGCGAAAGCCGAATTCAATAATTGTTTTCAATAATTATTTTATTAGTATTTATAATTCCTAGTTTAAAAACATAGCTAAAACATGTTTACTTCTATCGATCCATTCGTTTAGGTTTGTCCAACTTCCCAAATGTTCTCCGAGTTATCTTCTTGCTGTTTTTGCCATGTTATTAGCGATTATTTCGCCTAGTTCCAGCCGTAATTCTTACTCTTGAAACGAGTGAAATGTCCGCCATTTTTTTTCACAACCAAAACAACTCAAACTCGTCCCCAGGTCTTCTCGGTTAACCGTTCCTTAACCTGTAGAGGGCTGCATTTTTGACGTCATTTCCTCGTTAAACACAAAATTCTTCCAAATGTGGTCATTAGTAACTGGTTATGGTGAATTAAAGGTGTGCTTTTAGCCAATCAGAATCGGGGAAATATTTTGAATGAATAATAAATCCACTTATCAAGTGAGGCGGGGCGGGTCCGATAGTGAACTGAATCAGGACCTGACTGCCGACAAAATTTGTTCTAGCTGCAAAATAAATTAAAATATATTAAAATTCATATTTGGCTCTGAAGCTTGGGAAGAAAACAAAAGAAACTAGCTTGAGGTTCAGGGAGCATTCCCCCAAGCCTCAAGTGCCAACGGACTAGCAAGGTTTGTTCGCTATAACGAGGTTTCCTTATTCATATCGTGGTAGTTTTCCATTTGTTTTACTATAACTGGGGTAAAAAAAATCGTTCGTTATATAGAGATTCGTTATGTCGAGGTTCCAGTATATATGGATTTTGTTTAATCTAACTGTCAGCTTGTATTTGCATTTTTGTGTCCTATGCCTAGACGGACACTTATAAAGAGAGTCATATAACCAAATTGTTATTATTCACGGTCTGTATGGTCTGCAAAATGTATAGAATAATTGAATTAGGAAACATGGATTAACCATCGGTTAAAAAAGGTCCGACTTGTATAATATAAGCAAATTTGTGAGGGTTTCACTGTGTTGCTGTAGTACAGTACCCGGTATTATATTGCCACTTTTATTACCGAGGTAAACAACATCAGACGAGGCAACCCGCGTAAAAGCTCATTTCGCTGTGTCACATTTAAGTGTTATAGGTATCTAAAGATATGAATTTCAAACTAGCTCAAAAGTAAGAATAACCTGTTATAGCATTAGAAACAGTCTTGTTGCTACTTAACGTAAAGGAACGCGTTAACATGAAAGACAAACGCATCGGAAGTGATTATTTTATTTTTTTAAATAATCTGTTGATGTAGCTCCTTTAGCGCTTGGCAATGAATTTTTATAAAGGGTACTTTTCAGTTATTGAAATTTCTTAACCTTCAGTGGCAGTGATCTATCTCTTGAGTAGTTTTTTAAAGCTATGATTTACTCAAATTAAGTGGCGGAAATGTGAAGAATAAAACAATTTAAGCCATCCCAACCAGCACCACCCTTAATATCCTTTTTACGGGATTATCAACTTAATCCTATTGTTTTTCTTTTGCGGGTGCCGTTTGTTGCGAGATTGGTCGAATTTTTTGCTCATGAATTAACTCGTTTAACTCCCAAAGAGCAATTTCCCTGAAACAAAACCATTTACAACATTTTCCAGTCAAGATTCAAATTAGGACTGTACCTCCCGCAGCAACTATAGAGTAAAGTGTTATTCCGAAGCGCTGACTTCAGCTGGTTTGTTTTTCTTTGTAGAAGTTGCAGCTTTTCCTAAGTCAAATGGAAGAAATCGATGCACGACTTGTTGAGACTGAGCACGTGAAAGCAACTTGGACACCAGTGCAGGATCTGATCATCGATTCTTTGTCGGAACAAATAGATGAGCTTAAGGTAACGGCGGCAAGCTTGCTTAGACCTCTTGATAAGATATTGCGGACAGACGCGTTGGATTAACCTTTGTCTCTTTGTTTTCTGATTCAATATTTTTCTTTCCGAGAGGTTCTCGTCATTTTATTGAACGGCCGTCCTTGGACATCAGGTTTCCACCTTATTGATGATCCATCATTGAGAGGTGAAACAAAAAATACAAAAAATAAGAAGGAATCAATTTCAATTATATGAGACTTCCGAATCAAACTACCCAATGACAGACACCATTGCAAGTGGTTGAATACTGATTGTTTCTTTCACCCGTAGCCTTGTGCTGATAGGCCTATCTAGTGAACACCCAAACGTTTCTGGCCCTATACTGATCATCAATTGTTTCCTTTGTGCAGAATCTCCAAGAGCGAGTCGCATCTCTTCAGAACATGTTTGAGACTCTTAGCAGCACAGAAAGTGAACTAAGACAAAAGGGCGTGTCAATCTCGCCCAGTTTACAGAACCGGATTGACCAGTTATACCGGCGTTGGAAGCAGCTGCAGATTCAGCTCCTACAAAGACAACACACTTTACAAGAAGCATACTCCAGCTTTGACTTGTCATCTATGCCAGGACTACTTGGTCAGTAGATCATTGTAGGCAAACCACGTTGCTAAATCTTGTACATAGCATCAGACAAGTTATTATTCAAGAAAAAATTGCTTTGTATCATTTAAAATATCCTTCACTGAAAAGACTAAGTGCATTGTAAGCACCTCCTACTGAGAAATGCAGTCCTTACTCTTGAGAATTTTGTTCACGGACTCAGCGATTCATAGTTTTGACTTGATACAAGGTTCATATTTTAGCATAACTTTCTTTATTAAGTAATGGTCTGGGTAAGAAGGAAAGGACCAAAACGCAGTGAACACGTCGGAATGCAGAAAGTTGCTAACTTTACTATTGTCTCTACTGTGGCTCTGATTGGTTTAAACATCACATTTTACGAAATCTTGGCAAAGCAGCATGTATATTAATCCCTTTTTTTCTATTCAACTTCCTTATAACAAAATCTCGTCTTAGTCTAAGTAACACAGAAATGGTATGCGGGTCATGTAAAATTGTAAACATTTCTTGGCTATTGTTTGCAGCTCTTGTGATTGGTCGAAATGTTTTAACACAAAAATACACTCTTTAAAAGTGATTTAAATACATTTTCTTTCGTAAACTGCCTTTTTGTAGGTTTATGCATTCTTTGCGTAAAAATGAAAACATTTCTATGTGAGGAAAGTGTATTGCGCCACAACAAAAGAAATTGCTTCCCTTCTTACCTGGATCGTTACTTAAGGTGGCTCCGTCATTAATATTGGAGCACTTAGCTGTGATAAATTTTCCGTCATAACTTTTTCGTTTTTAGAGCGATGTCTGCGAAACTTTGCAAAGAACAACAGACATCATTCGGCGATAGTACGAAATATTCCGATTTCATTGATGGTAAATATTTCTTGAGAAATTAGCGCTTAAAAGGACGCTAGTGTTCAAAGAAAATCGCGTCTAGGAAAAAATTTTGCTTGTAATTTTTACTGAAATTTACTGAAATCGTTGGAGCAGAAGTCCGTAACTAAAAGTCGCTCAAAATTCAGCTGTGAAATTGTTTTGGAATTTCAAAAATAAATTACTGTCAGGTAGAAGGAGCCACTAGTTCGAACTTTCCGGGCAAGTAAATTCAATATTTGCTAAAAATGAAAAAAAAGAAAAAAAGCTGATTGCCTATAGTGCTATTCTTTAAAAGGTACTTTTTAGTTTTAGAAGCAGTATAAGTTGCTCCAAACCTTGCTTTGACGTCGAATGACTTGTTCCTCGCCTTTTTTAAAATATCCTTCTCCTGCTACATTGCAATGCACCCTCAACGACTTTTTCTGCTGAACGTTGATTCCAATTGAGGAAAAAGGTATTGGGATTGTAAGCTACCTTGTATCGAAGCTCAGATAGAACTGTCCAGCACCTTTGTTTATGACCAGAAAATGAGCACGAGCGGCAGCTCTTCGAGGAACTCGCACCTCAGCCATGGGTAGGAATGACAGTGATGTCCATGTCTGCGAACCGATCTGTATAAACATGTATTGCAGAGCAAAACATAATAATCAAGAAAATGCTACCCATTCATTGAAGGAAGGAGTAACATAAATTTCAGAGTTGGAAATTTATTCACGGGCATTATTTTTGCGATAATTTTATTTTGCACTGTGATGTAATTCGGTTCACTGGCAAGGGCATCGTTGTCATTCGTACCTCCTGGGTAAGGTGCGAATTCTTCGCAGAACTGCCACTCGTGTTCATCCTGAGTTGGAAGCAACGAACAGCAGTAAAAGTCGTTGAAAATGCACTGCAATACATCAAAATATATGCAGCAGGAGTTTGAAGCAAGGTTTGAAGCAACTTATATTGCTTCTAAAACTAAAAAGTACCGTTTAAAGAATAGCACTTTAGACAATCGGCTTTTGTTTTCAGAATTAGCAAACGTTGAATTTACTTGTCCCGAAAATTCAAACTGGTGGCTCCTTCTACCTGATAAAAATTTATTTTTGAAATTCCAAAACTATTTCACAGCTGAATTTTGAGCGATTTTTAGTTACGGACTTCTGCTCCAACTATTTTTCTGAAATTCATCTGGCATATTTATTATGTCAATTAAAGCCGACACCAGAAATTTCAGTAAAAAATATCAGCAATTTTTTTTACTAGACGCGTTTTTCTTTCAACAGAAGGGTCCTTTTAATCGCTAATGTAGCAAAATATATTTACCATCAATGAAATCGGAATATTTCTTACTATTGCCGGATGATATCTGTTGTTCTTTGCAAAGTTTCTCAGCCATCGCATTAAAAACGAAAAAGTTGTGACGGAAACTTCGTCACAGCTAAATGCGCCCGTATTAATTACGGATCCACCTTAAATACGTGTTAGGCGTTTTACATTTGTCGACAGGAAGTGTAGAACCACCATGGGAGCGAGCTGTAGCACTAAACAAAGTGCCTTACTATATCAAGTAAGTTATTTTATCACCCACTTTATAGTGATTCTTTCTGTAGCACTAAACAAAGTGCCTTACTATATCAAGTAAGTTATTTATCACCCACTTTATAGTGATTCTTTCTGTAGCACTAAACAAAGTACCTTACTATATCAAGTAAGTTATTTATCACCCACTTTATAGTGATTCTTTCTACTACCGTGTGTATTCTGGTTGCGTTTGTTTCTAGTCTGGTATACGTCGAGTCGACCCTTTATAATACTCCTGATCTGAACGAAACACTGACTCCGGTCACTCGCTTATGAACGTTTGGCGCGTGCTAATATTATTGTCTCAATTCTATTCCAGCCATAAGACAGAAACAACGCAGTGGGACCACCCCAAGATGACGGAACTTTATCATCAAATCGGTACGTCGACCGTGCTAGAACTGATCTTATGTATAGTTTTGAAGTCAGCGTAAATAGCGTATAATCTTGTAATCTCCTTTTCTAGCCGAACTTAATAACATCAAGTACAGCGCCTACAGAACAGCGATGAAGCTGCGATGTATCCAGAAGGCTTCCAGCCGTAAGTTTGCGTAGTTTGTGGTTTATTTTTTTTTCGCTTCAGTACATTTCTCCAGTTGTCTCATTTAATATTGCGACCAGAAAAATTACCAGTTTTGTACTTTATTTTGAATTTCTGCGGACTGGCTTAGTCACACCTGATACTATAGGTAAGAGTTTTGTGTAGCTTTCTGTGGCGAGGTTTAAAAGCAGAAACCTGAAAGGGAAAGTTAATCTATCATTTCAGCACTGTTAGTGTTATTTGTAAACTTTTTTATTTTTCACGGTACTTCTAGTAACTTTGACCGACCCCCATAAGTATTAAGTAACAGGCTTATATTGTACCTTTTATTTGTGTTGTGTTTTGTAGTTGATCTTGTAACGCTGACCAACATCGTTTCCTCCTTGGACCAGCACAATCTTAAAAACGCTGCTAACGAGGCTCTGATCGGAGTTCCGGAAATGGTGAAGGTTCTCTCTACTGTGTACGATAATATCGAGATCCCTGTAGACAGCTCAATGATCAGCAGTGAATTCTGTGTGGACCTAACCCTTAACTGGCTGCTGAATGTTTATGATAGTGGACGAGTTGGAAAGATCCGTGTACTCTCATTCAAAATTGGTCTCGTTACGATGTCGAGGGCTCATTTGGAAGAAAAATATAAATGTATGTCGGTTTGCCTTTCTTTCCTTACGCACACTAATAAGTTTCCTCTGCGATGTTAACTGGTGACATGAAGACCAACTTTGGGTAAGAAATTCCTCCTATTTCTTAGAGATCGCTTTTCCCTGCAGATATGTTCCGGCTGGTAGCAGACGAAAATGATGTCATGGATCACAAAAAACTTGGACTTCTGTTACACGATTCTCTGCAGGTAAGTTAGAAACGCTAAAACAAAGAAAAGGATCCAGGACTCGATAAAAGCCGTTTATGCCTTTCTAAGTTGTTTGTTTTTTTGGCTGATGCAAAATGAAATTGTGTTCCTTTTTAGATTCCTCGTCAACTTGGAGAGATCGCGTCTTTTGGTGGTAGTAACATTGAGCCGAGTGTTCGGAGCTGTTTCTCAAAGGTAGGAAAATTCCTGTTGTGTTAGTGTGACTAATATACATAAAATTAGACACAGACACAGACACAGTACTCTTCGTTTTTTTTAATACCCCTGAATGTGGTATTTAAGTTTATTGTCAATTGCGCCAATGTCCTGTGTCCATTTTGTAAGTTTAAAACGATTTGGCGGAGAGAAATACAGTTTTCCCTTGGTTCTGCCGGGAGGCTGTACATAATAGCCATTGGTGAATTGCAGTCGAGCCCCACTTTACGGACACCCACTTAATACGGACTCCCTAAATTGAACCCTCTTTTAATACGGACAACGGGCACTTATTTCTTGCCCAATGAATAGAATCTCGCAGAAAGTCAACCTCGCTAATGCGGACACAATGTCAACAGTGTACTTTAGTAGACCTTTCCTTTTTAAAGGAAAAGGAAACCTGAAGTGGAGAGTATGTCAATGTACACCAGATAGGATGAATTGTAGACGTCAATTTCACCCTTTATAGCGGACACTGTAGTGACCTCGAGCCAGTGTCCTTAGTAGCAAGAGTCCGGGAGTTTATTTCAGTCAGATATCTACAATTCATTTTTGCCCGGGATTAGGTTGCTGTCCCTGTTATTGGGGTGTCTGCAAAGCGAGAGTTGACTGTATTTTTTAATCAAACGAGTCACAGAGAACGGTTTTGGTTGAAGTAATGTATAAATGAGCGATATCTTAGTGTTTTCGTGGATTCAATGAGTGGAATGACGGCTTTGTGAAGGTTAGGGATGTTAAATTGTCCTCTTTTATTTCTTTATTAGTATTTTGTTCCAATAAAACGTGTCTTTGACGCTAATGACATGACTGACCCGCTTATACGCCGGACACCCCAGGTGTTAATACGGACCTGACCTCTATGGCCCTTAGTCAGTGTCCTTATAAACAGAGTTCAGTACTGTCTGATTGTGTGTACCAAGATGGTGCTTCTCAATCAGTTGTCCTTGGTTCAATGTCATTGTCACTCCTTAAGGTGGATTTCCACCGTCGCCTAATTTTTACGTGTGTGCGCACGTAAATTTTTCGCGCGTAAATAAAATAGAGGCAATGTGTTTACGGTCACGCGTAAACGCGTAAACACGTTTATGCTTTTGCACGGAAAAATTACTCGACAGCGGAAATCAACCCTTCTTCGCTCATATTGCGACAGAATAGCCCCGTATAGAGGAGTCGTAATAAAGTGTATGTATTGTTATGATATGGTACGTTCATTATTCTTCAACAGGCTGGTGAAAAGCAAACGATTGACTGCGCGGAGTTCATAGCGTGGCTGTCAGAGGAACCTCAGTCAATTGTTTGGCTTCCCACTCTCCATAGGATGGCTGCTTCAGAAGCCGGTAGGTCACGCTAGCTTAGCACTAGCATAGCTAGTAAGGTAACGGTAGCTTAGCTGGTAAGTAATGCTAGCTTAGCAGGTACATTTAGGTCACGTTAGCTAAGCTGGCAAGTCACACTAGGTTAGCTGTTACGCCATCATTACTTGGTGAAGTAATTACGTAACCTGATAAGGCATTCCAATTTCAGTTTCAGTTTCAGTTTCCCCCCAAAAAAATACCCGACACGAAAAACTAGTCTTTCACAACTATACCCTTAAAAATTTCTTGGCATACGATAATTGTCAGTCTCGTTAGCTTAGTTTGTGAATTACCCCAACGTTGCAGTAGATGTAGGTCACACGAGCTTAGCTGGTAGACTTCCTTACTTCTTCAGTCAAGCTGGCTAAACGGAAAACGTTAAAATGGCTTTCATTTAAACTATCATTCTTGTGAATTTTATCCATCTACCCGAAAGCCCGATTTTGAGCCCAATATTAAGTAACTGCGTTCGAATCAATAGCAGTCTGAGCTTTTGCAAGTGAGTGCCGCAGACATTTTGGTTTTCTTCCAAAACGTCAGTTCTGTCAGTTTATTTACTGCTTTTCACATGTATTTAAAACCTGTTTCCCTTGTATTGTTTCTTACAGTGAAACATAAAGCTAAGTGCAGTATCTGTAAAGAGTATCCTATTGTCGGCTTCAGGTTTGTATTTTGTTTAGTTTTGTATAATATATTTACTTTTTCGACAAAAGGTAGTCTGCTGCACAGCCGTTTTTAGCGTCGTCACGCAACGCTCCTCGTTGCGTGACGACACTGAAAACGGCTGGGGAGCAGACTATAATACTCGTCAAAAATCGTTGAAACAGAAGGCATTTGTCTTGAATTTTCTCCGAATTTCATACATTCACTCTTCACACCTTTGTTCTCAATCAAATGCACCCCTCTCCTTCCCCAATGTTGAGTCACGCGTATTTTGGAGCACTGAGATGACTGCAAATCCCAAATCAACATTGGGGAGGGGAAAATCGCACAAGTGTTTCAACATTTGTGACGAGTATTGTAGACAAAAGGCGACTTAAGTGCAATTTCTTTCCATTGCCTCTTCTCTGGTTGATGTTCTGCTAATAACAGAGTAAAACCTCTTTGAACAATGATAGCCTGTGACTGAACATACATTTTCAAACCTGGGTACTACTGAGTACAGTGGGAGTGAGTTGTACAAGCGATTTTTTTTTCTCATTTCTCTTTAAAAAGAAAGGAGTAAAGAATAATAAATAATCATTTGCATGTTTTTACCATAAATTGCAGATTCCGGTGTCTTAAATGCTTCAACTACGATTTATGCCAGGTAAGGTGAACTATACAGAAAGGGTTTTTTTGCTAGGCAGAAGCGAAGATAGGCGTTTGCGGCTTTCAAATATTAAGCATATACTCGACAACGACACGGACGACGTTTCGCAACCGAGGCAAACTAGGCCAAGGGTTTCGTTTACGGCGGGGAAAACGAAGTTTAAGCAGTGGAGCTTCCCAGACAGACAACGAGTTTTTCTTTCAGAAAAATTTTGTCTTGTTACAGTCTTCTTATGGCATTCAAAGACCTCCGTAATTTGAATCTTATAAGCTATGACGATGGTTTAATCGACGATGGCGAATTTTTTTTCTTTTCAACCTGGTCAATTTGATTTTGGAGGCAGTTCTCTTCGTCGCGCAGCTTTTGTTTTTGTTTTGAAGTTAAAAGTGAGTAACGATCTCGAACAGCTTTTGACTTGCAGTTACGCTAAATTTCGGCTCCTCTCTCAAGGCTCCTCATAACCACATCATGTTCTAGCTGAGTCCACTGGAAATAGTTGCCTTTTCTTGCGGCTAAACACAACATGGAAAATTATGAAATTTTTGCACGAAAAAATGAACATTTATCCTATAGTACAACCTAGAGTGCAAGAGTAAACATAGACCGCCAGGGAACGAACAGCATCTAATCTAACAGGTTCGGAAGATAGGAAAGTTCACTTTCTTTCCGACTAGTTGTTCCGTTATCACTCAGGTTTTCATACAAACCGAACTTGGAAAGTAAATTCAAGTTAGCAGGCGAAGAAATCGACTAAGTGCGTAACATTTGGATTCATCTAATCCTCAAAGAATATATTTCTACTCAGTATTGAATGACAAGGGGGAAAAAGAGTGATTTACTCGCAAAAAGTATAGTTTTATACTTACGTTTTAGCGACGACGGCAAACCTCCCCGAATTTCGTCGTCGACGTATGCTGGACGACGTTTTGACAACCTTACGCATGCCCAGAGGGCTCGCGCGGGAAAATTTCACTTCGGTCGGCGTCGTCGTCCCATTTCGTCGTCGATGCTTAAGGTTTCTAATCAGCGTTGTATACATTTATACTATTTATACTTTACAAAATTTAAAAAACAATTAACGTGGGGTATCACAATTGTAAAAACTTAAACAAACACAGATCCACTTATTTGTTTCTCGGAAAGTATCATGATGTTGTTCTTGTGTGTTTTGTCACTAGAGTTGCTTTTGGTCGGGACGAGTCTCTCACGAGCATCGCCTCACTCATCCAATGCATCAGTACTGTTTATCGGTAAGTGTCTTTGTGCTGTTTGTAAACTGGAAACAGGTGACTTCTGCTGGCTGCTATGCGGGTCCTATCCAGTTACTACCTACTTTTTAACAACAACAACAAATGCTTTATTTGCATGACCATAAATGAATTACAGTATTGCAAAAGCTATTAGTCTAAATTTAAGAACTAATGCAACTAATTAGTACGTGCAAAACATTACAAAACGTTACAGTTCTCATTCATTCGTTCATTGATATCAATTTGGTTCTTAATTCAAAGCATTGCGAGATAAATGAAACTAATTGACAGTTAATCAAATAATCAAAAGAATTCATAAGAAGAGATATTAAAGTATCGTGTGAAAGTGATTTGAAGTCAGGTATTTTAGTTTCTAGTTTGGAGAAAAATGTGTCTCTGATCTGAGAATAAGCCTTACAATCTAGTAAGAAATGATTTTCATCTTCAATTTTGTTACCTGAACAAAAGTAACTTATTCTCCCTAGCTCCTCTCTCCCTCTCTTGTCCGCCGCTTCCCACCTGACTGTCTTGGACGGCTGATAGGTGATCAGAGTTGTTACCAATTTACCATCTTTTATTCGTATTTTGCTTTCTGAAGACAACTTCTGGTGAAGATGTCCTAGATTTCTTCGCGATGGTCAGAAACAAGTTCAAGAAAAGAAGATACAAAAACAAACCGCCAAAAAAACTTGGTTATTTACCGATTCAGACAGTAATGGAAGGAGTTAATCTTGAGACGTAAGTCATTTTCATTGTTTTGTTGTTGTTGTTGTTTTTCGAACGTTTTCCGACTTTCTATGTTTTCGCACTCTCCTACTGTGAAGTCTTTTGGCCAAGTACAAACAAACTTTTTCGTTTCTAAAAAGCTTTCATAATCCCCCCTCCCTTTGGGCTTTTAACTGAGGATGCCCTCATGATGCACGCACATCTAATGAGAATAACATACCAACAAAGTACAATTTCTTACTGCCTCAGTAATACCGTCTGTATTTCTCATAACTACGGTTGCGGCTCAGTCTTTTCGCTCCGTATGCGGGTTATTCCATCCACTGACTCACTTTTGATGAATGCCGAGCAACAGTTTTGTTCTTTTTGTTGCGTTTGTTCAAGTTACTTTTTCTGGCTTGCATGTATCAGTAGTCTTTGTCCTTTGTGTTTACTCTTTGGACGGGAGAAAGTTTTTTTATCGAGTTAGAATCAGGAGATTGCTGACGCTACTTGTCTTCAGAAAGATCTATTTTTTATTCAAGACTTACTCTGCGCAAAAGAGAAATTTTTTTCTTGTTCATTTGAGTGTGGTTAGCAAAAGTTTTTGCTCTTTCTTGGTTTGTATGTCAATTCATTCCTTTGCCGTATTATATGTATAGTTATGTATGTAATATATTTTTTTTGACGGTCGGCTGAATTGTAAAAGTGTTCAACGCTCTTTCCCTTCTACATGGAAGGGGATGGAGAAAAAGAAGATTTTTGGTTTATTTTGTGTTATGGTTCATGTTTAAGTAATTTTTTCACTCTCTTATTTCGTTTTGTAATGTTTGGTGTTGTTCTCTTCATGTAGCCCATCAATGCCGTCACCTCAGCAGAATGTTAACCATGAAGTTCATAACAGACTCGGCATGTTCGCTCACAGGTGAGTGGTCAGTTTACCACTAAGTTGTTCCCCAGTTTAGAGTTTAGAGTCTTAGGTCAGATAGCGGTGTTGTATTACTTTGTTGAGTCTTGTTATATTTTTGAAATCAAACCCCTTCTGGCGAAGCCGTATTTTGCATTACTTTTTCTTGCTCTTTTGACTCGGGCATCAGCTGGATGTATTGTCGGTTTTTTTTTTTTGTTTGTTTGTTTTGTTTCGTTTTTGCATCGCCTGTACAATACACAACTATAAATATTTATTTTTCTGTCGTCTTTAAGGTTGGCAGAGGCAGAATCGGAGATTGGAAAATACAATCCGCACGACTTGTAAGTCACACACTTTCTTTGCACGTAGGGGAAACGTTTCGGTTTTTATTGTTTCTTTTTCTCAGAACTTAAGAATTTAATATTGTCGTACGGTTAACAAACTGAAATGAATGTAGAAGTACACAAAATGACCGTCCTGGAATGATTCCAGTTACCGGTTGGACCGGCACTCTTATCTCTGAGCGATAAATGACCCTTAGATTGTCACAGGTTTTCGCATCTCGTGAGTACATTGGATACTAATCAAAGCATCTCACTCACTGAATTATCTGCTTCTCGCAAAAGCTTTAAATGAGTTCTCTGTTGCGTTCACTTAACAGCTTTAGTGAACCATAACCTGAAATATTGCTGTGCGCAGTTTCCACACGAATGAGTATAATGATAAAAACACTTGAAAGTATGGACTTTGACTCTCCGTGTTGCCTGTCATGACACGTTCAAATCTGTGAAGGGAACATAGTGTTCAGTGTTTGGCCAAGTCTGTTTGCCAGTTTATTTATTTATTTACATCTTATATATATTTATATTCATGTATGTTTGTTACATTGTCTCTATAATTAGTTATTTATTGTATTTCTGCTATTTTAGAGATGAAGAGCACCAGCTTATAGCACAGTACTGCCAAAGGTATTAACCAGTGTCCGCACTCACCAACCTGTCCTAAGTTAAGATGGATCCTAAGTACTATTGCTATTGAAGCAATAGCCACTTGACCGAAAACAGTACATAGGAGGCTTTATTTCACTTTCATGACTATATCACCTTACTTTTCTCAGTCGCCCTGACCGCTAACTTTCGCTCAAGTAATCGATATTTAGGGCATGCACTTTAATACATTTATCTAAAATTGGTGTTGGTGGGATAACCAGAGACAGGAGACAAGATAGAATCGTTAAAAAATTGAAATCATCAACGTAAAAATTTGAAAAGCATTGCTGTAAAAATGATGTTCAGAGTAGCGTACCTTGAAAACACATTTTACAAAGGAGATGTTACCAAACAAGCTGTATTTTGCATAACTAGTGAAATCCATGATTCTATTTGCAGTTTTAAATACACCATGTTTTTTTCTTTTTTTGCTCCTTTACAGTCTAAAAAGTGATACTACTATAGCGGTAAGTGCCATAATAACTAGTTATGAAGTGTGTATGCTAAACCGTTTAAACAGTTTAGTCACACTGTACAATGTCCATCGTGCCCTGTCCGAACGTTTGTCGCGTCCACATAGCGAACTTCGTTTACTTAATGCAGAACACTTAAACTCGCCACACCAGTAATTTTGTATATTTATGGCTTTTAGCTTTTCATCCACACTTGTTAGATTGTGTTGTGTTTCATGAAACTGAATGGCTGATTGCCGACTGAAATAGTTTGATTATCTTTCCTGTAGCCCAAAAGTCCTACTCAAATAGTCATGGCATTAGATGCGGTGGAAAAAGAAGATTTAGAGGCTGAACTACTTAAATTGGAGGAGGAGAACAGGTAGGAACTCAGAAAAGTCTGCTTTAACTCACTTCACTGATTGAAAGTCCCTAAAGGTATCTATTTTCATTTTGTCGTGGAACATTTTAAAGTAGTTTTAAACTTTTTGTTTTTCATTTATCCTTCTTATACTCGAGGATTTTTTTATTTCTTGATGAGTAATTTCTTGGATATTGATTTTGTTATAAAACTTAACGCTAAAAGGTCACGACGTTTCGACCTCTCCGAGGCCATTTTCAAGTGCGAGTAAAATATGAAATTAGCATAAATATGTTAAAATGGTAAAAACAGGAAAAAATGCGATAAAATATGTAAATATGTAAAAATAAGTAACAAAATATTCTACGGAAACAATTAAAAACAATTGAAGTATTTTAAACCGACGTAAACAAATAATTTTGCGCGGATGGAATCGCATTGTTTGTTTAGAGTTGGTTTCAGTTCTTTGATAAAAAAACATTTCAAAAATAAGATTTTTTTATTTTTAAGCCTTAGAATTTGTAAGGCGTAGTAGATTATTTGTCATGACGTCAATCATCATTATTTGATCAACAAAGCAGCACCCACGGGGTCACGGGACCAGTGTCCGCTTAAAACTGATTTTTGTACAGACGTTTGACGGAAGGCAGTAGATAACATCGACCTAAACCAGATTATTTCTTTCAGTAAAATTACATGAAGAACAACTTAAGTCCAACTTTACTGTGTAATATAAAAGTGAAATAGAAAAACTCCACTGTGATGCTTTGAACCCGGGTCACTTGCTTTATAGCCTACATCCATATCCACTACACCATCGAGGACTAGCTGCCAAATCCAGTAATTTTTAAAATATACAGTCATGTTCTTATACATGCCGTACCCCATTACAATATTTGAAAGCTAACCGTTTTCAGTTCAGTGCTTAACCCTAATCACTGTAGATCAGTGCTTCACTCTCTACTGTGTTCTCTCCATAACTGGAGCTCTGTAGTTTTGGTTTTTTCAGCTATTATAGCCTCATTCGTTCCATCACGGAAATGATGCGTTGTGTAAAATTCATAAGGTGTCCAATCTGGCTTCAGTCGATGTTATCTAACGCTAACCACGTTTGACTGGGGACTTGCTAATGAACACTTTATATCAGTGTCCGCTTAATGGGGTATGCTGCGGGTCTTTCACTTTAAATATTTTGGACAAGTACGTTAAGTGTGATAAATGGTTTTTAGGGACCTTCAAGAGGAATATGAACGTCTAAAGTCGATCAGAGATCAATCTGGAGTTGCATCTGAGGACAGCAGCGATGCATCAACTGGAGGACAACAAAATCGTGACTCTGAACTCTTAGCTGAAGCGAAACTACTACGTCAGCA
Organism: Porites divaricata; assembly: GCA_038088405.1. NCBI lineage: Eukaryota > Metazoa > Cnidaria > Anthozoa > Scleractinia > Poritidae > Porites > Porites divaricata. Next base: position 169,212 of record JBBMOI010000014.1, on the reverse strand, counting down.
TAAAGGTCGTCTCGAGGCTCGTATGCAAGTCCTAGAGGATCATAATAGACAGTTAGAGGCCCAATTACAACGGCTTAGACAACTCCTTGACCAGGTACAGTTATTCTTAACTGAAGTGTTGTTGGAATGTTTTGTTTTACTCATTGCATCGGTCTTGTTTTCTGTCAATGTCACGAAACCATTTTTACAAGAAGTACGGCAAACTCTGGCTCGCACCTCGTTGTCATGTTAACATCTACTGATTTCATTCTAGCCCGGCCAAGACAAAAGTGCGGCCCAGTCCTCCGAACGTACTACGCCGTCCTCTTCGATCAGTTCGCTGGGTGCAGACACACCCTACCCCCCTGGGAAGTCAGCCCGTTCAGGCAAAAGCCGTGGCAACGATAGTGATTCCGAGTCGGAACCCGGTGTAACAGCCCCTGTCACTTCCGGTTCCGCAGCTAATGGATTTTCTGGACATGGAAGTGAGGATCCTGCTTTGAAAGAGGTTATGAGTCAAATCAGTTCTTCCTTTCCTGCTGACCAAAAAGGTAAGTCATCTGGGGGCCTTTTCTATCCTCTGTTTCCGTGGTTAGCCTTTCGCGATTATACCCAAGTGTTGCAGTGTCGCAAGCCCCAGGCCAGCAACACGACCTAACCAGAACAATCGTGTTCCTTTTTTAACCATTAAAATTGTCATCATTATCTCTCATTACTAGTCTCCTACGCAGCCGTGTGACTACAGAAACAACGACTGCTTAGGAGACCATTTCATTTATATCACCGTCATCTTAGTTCTTTAGAAAGGAGTGGCAACGAAATGCGGAAGCCTTCTGTCATCTTTTAAACTATTGTAATAGTCAGAAGGCTTCCGCATTTTGTTGCCACTCGTTTCAAATCACGCATTTTCGTTCATTTTCTTTGTTGCACCGAGCCCCACTTTTTATAATAAGATGGTAGCTGTATAGTTCGTTCTTTGTTGTTTTAGATCGAAAAATGACTAATCCTATTAACTCTTGTGTAGTGTCGGCTGAGTGCTAACCACTGGAATCTAACACTGCATGGTTCTTCTTTGGTACGTAAGACATGGTTTGTTACGCAAATCTTGTCATCATTGTGTGACAACCCATGAGTCTGGGAACGTCTGTATTCCACTTACCTGCGCATGCTTTCTGCTTTGTTATCACCGATTCACTTGCAAGTTGTGTACTTCACTCGTACTGTTTTTTCTTGCGTGTTGTGCCTGATTGTACGTTTGGCTATATGTACATATCGTACTACATGTTATATTTGTTATACCGTGTTGAATTTGTAGTATAACCATGCAAGTTTAAAGTGTTACCTGAAGTACAAAGGCCAAGGGTTCCTCATGGTGGCACAAGGTTGCCTATGTAATGCGTGGTGTTTTGTTCATTTCAGGTACGGACCCTGTGGGTCACCTATTTGCCACTGCTAAAGACGTCAACAAGGCCGTGGAATCCTTAGTTCAAGTAATGACGTCAGATGACGAGGCAGATTAATAATTAAATTTATATTTAGGCGTTAGACAGATCAATAAATATTCGTCTGTACGACATTTAAGAAAATTTTATTAAACCTTTGTTAAAGAAATTGCGCAGATACAGCATTTTAACTGGTGAACATCTCTCTTCAGGCTCGCGGTCTTGCGATATTTAACTAAGTCGTATTTAGTTTTTCTAAAGGACAACTTAGCCAGAAGGTCTCCCGTCAGGACTAGCAAACTGGCAGAAGTAACCAGAGTAAACTAAGATTGGTACATGACCGCAAAGATTTGTTGCTGTTAATGTAAAGGCGTTGACGTTGTGCAGTCGTCAAAGGGAAATGTTTAGGGAGATAATTGAATTTGTCTATTCTGAATTAAAGCAAAAGAATAGTCTGTTCTGATGAAACCGAGTAAATTTGTAGTATACATAGTATAAAGGTAGGCTTGTCATTGTATGTGCATATTACTGTACCCCGATTGAAATACACTAAAATGTTACTATAGGATGGGCGGCTTGGGTCATCCTTGGTGTAAAAGCCTTTTGAAGTTTTTCTCTGTTTTCCTTGGCTGTATTGTGTTTTACGTCACTTGTGAGGTTCACAGGTTTTTACACCCAGTATGGGCCGGCAGCTTGCTGTCAACCCATCGTCCTTAGTGGCCTGCTGACGACCTCAAACTTATTCTCAGCTTCTTCGGATTGCTCGACTTGAAGCCATCTTTTTATTTTTTTAAAAAAGAAAGAAATCGTTTGAAGTGCTTTTTTTAACTACACTCATTAGAAAATTTACCAACCTGCAATGTTGCACTATTCGGAGAGTTGAATATTCCGTCGTGTTCCGTCTAACGACAGCAGTAAACTTTCGAAATCCTTAATGATAATGGGGAATTTGTCAGATAACCCAAGTCGGTTAAATAATGTGGTTCCTTCTTCCCTCTCCCGGCACGGATAAGACATCCCCTGCCTAGTCAATAAGCAGTTTTCGATTTTTCAATTAGTTTGTTTGGTTTGATTTTTGCTCTTTTTCCCTCTAATCGTGGGAGAGAAATATAAGCTATTGAAATTGGCCTGTTTGGAGGGAATGTTCCTTTTTTTTCTTTTTTTCATTTTTCACTATTTTTAAACAAGTATTAAATTACGAATATATGAATACTTAAATCTCCTTTGCGTGAGGTGTTTTTGTAACTTTCCACTTTTGTTAAATGTCTAAATTATCGGCGACTTATTAGCAATTTTCTTGAATTTATTTTATAAATAGATAAGGGTCATTTAAGATTTGACGTTATGTTTAAAAGACGAAAAAGATTTATTATTTTAGGGCAAGGATTTCTGTAACCAGTTACCAAGCTCAATTTTCTTGCCGTAGTGTGGTGAAAAGAAGTTCACTAGTAATGATATAATAAAAGTAATGTTGTACTTCATGCAATGTGGAAAATTTCCGACATGTTTTGTCGTAATGGATAAGTACTTCGATATTTTAATAAAACGTTATGTTATTTTTGTATTATTAAGTTGGGTGGTTATCACGGTATCTATGGTTGCTGACTTTTCTCAGATTTGTAACATAACTCTTCCGGGTTCGGATGTTCATCAGCCTTCGAAATGTGCAACTGACAAATTTTGAGCATAATTCAGCAAGACTGCAACGAAACCAAAATTGTTTGAGCTGAATTTGAAGAAATTGACACAAAACAAAAAGTTTCCACTCGAATCCTGGTTTTTTAAAAACCGGTTTGGCCAAAATTTGCCTGTTCGTTCCCCTCTACACAATAACCTATTAAGCCTAAAGTGTTAAACTGGTTCTTATTTTCTAAAATTTTAAAGAAAATTCTGTACACTTGGGCAAACAAAAAAAGTCAACATTCATGATCCTCTTTGGATGGACAGGTGCCTTGTCACTCCAACTGCACTAGCTAAGGCCACCGGCGGTTCACGTACTGTTTGCGCGCGACGAGATTATTAACGTAAACTCTCGACGCTTCACGAGGAATAAGTAGTAAATAAAAAATATGAAATTGAACAATCTAAAGTACACGCTACAAATATGATATTGTAAACCTTATACTTACAATTAAATTACTAACACATTGTTGGCGCTTAATATTACGATATAAACTCTATCGAATTTTTATGAAGGGATGCTGGGGGCGATTATTTCTTTTTTCGCACCAAAAGGGGGCGATTAAATACGTTCCATTTTTTTTCTCGGAGGGGTATTTCTGGGAAGTTGTAGTGGAGGTGCACCGTCCGGCTCTCCTAGTATTGAGACAAGTTACCTATCCCCTCGGGGGAACGGATCAATACAAAGACCCGTCGAAAGACATTTAGAATTCAATTCTGAAAGAAGAACTGTCAGATAGTGACTCCGAGGCGTTGATGGAGGAACTATGGGCTGTAAAACAACAATGATGTAAAAATAGTGTGATTTAAATTAACATTGACGTAAATTAAGATGCTTTAAATTTAATCGCGTTAATAAAGTGCATCGTTTATAGAGAGAAGTGTGACGTTACGTTACCATGGTAGCACTATTTCTGGATGACAACAAAACCAACGACGACGGCGACGGCAAGGAGAACGGCAAAAAATAATGTTTATATTAACATTAACAATCAACAACTTCGCACGTGCATCGCGCTATTTTGTACATTTATTTGCCGTCGTTGCACCACTACGACATGAAACTTCCTAATTTCACGAGCCCGCTTTATGGAGTAGGTGAACACAACACAAAAATTGTCGCTTTCTTTTTCTAAACTTAGATAACAGATACGGTCGCAACGAAAATTTCGCCAAGATTTGCCTAATTAAATGAAATTGAATAAGATCGGTAACGTTTGAAATAGTGCGAATGGACTTTCAAGTGACTTTATCGGTTTGTTGTCATCCAAAAATTTTGCTACCATGGCAACGTGACGTAACGACTTCTCTCTATTTCCTATATGAAGTGAGTGTGTGTGATGCGGTATTTACATGGCAAAAAGAGCGGTCATGTTGGTTAAACTGAAAGTGACTTATTAGTCGAGCTTGCCTTAGAAGAGCGAGACTAAAAATGCAAGCGATGTACTGAGCACTAAGTTAAGTAAACTAATCCGAGTTTGACTGAGTCAGTAATTCTTGTGACAAGAAAGTGAGATTTCCCTGGAAATTGAAACGCTTTGTCCCTGTGATACTGTGAAAAAATGCATGCTGTGCACGTGTGCAGCTCTAAAACATTGTACTCTGAGATCGAGTAAACATCAACTGTACGGAGATATTAACAGCAGATACTAAGCAACTATAGAAAATGTAATTACTTTCACGCGATTTTGATATTTTATAAAACGGACAGAAAATTCAAAAGGAATAAGCGCGTGCTGAATTGACTGTCTGTTGTATAAGGTTCTGCTAAACTTGTACAATTTTCCTGTACTGAACAAAAACTGTACCGAGCCGTATCTTGGTCCGCCACATAGAAGCTATATATATTTATACTAATAAAAATCATCGTTCAATTTTTTGAGCGTAAATTCCCTGAAAGAGTTCTCCTCACTAGAGCAACATCAATATGTAAAAGATTTTCAAAGGTTTCACACCGGTGTGAAGCTAAGATGTGCGGCCTCTCGTCTCTCCTTGCAACTTTTACGTTTCAGTATGTACATTATGAAATATAACACTCGTTTTGTATTCCAGACGAAAAAGTAGCATAATGGTAACAGAGCCTTACGTAACGCTTACCTTAATAAACAAATACAACATCTTACAAAAGAGAGAGACTAACACGAATTAGCATTCATCAACAAACAACTCGATTTATCCCTTACTTGTATACCAAAATACTACAAAACGCAGAGTTCTGGACAGAGTTCTCACTCAAACCTTCTCTGCAGAATCCTAGGTTAGAACAAAATCAAGACAAACGTAACCACAAGCTAGGTTACATAAAAAAACTACTTAGATTTAGAACAAAATTGAAAACGTGCGTTAGTTTAGAACAAAGTCTTGAGACCTTTTCGGGGGCCTTCTTTGAAGAATAGTTGGCGGCACACAAGATGGCAAACAAGATGGACTTTCCTGCTGACCTTGTTTAACGGGTGTCAGACTCGCACGCACTTGACTTGGGCGTATCGGGCGCAGGGAAATGTGCTCCAGGGAGTTCCGCATTACTGCGACTGGACTGAGCAGTAACTGGCAAATCAGACTGATCTGTAACCGGAGTTTTTCCAGTGCTCAACAGGTCACGACGGTTACGACGCCGACGGTAAACAACATCACCAGTCTTTACAAGGAAACTGCGAGGACCCGCAAAGTCCACGCACGTGGCAGGAGACCACACTTTCTCACCTAGACGCCTTACACGCACAAGTCTCACCAAGACTGATAGCTTTTAAAAATTTCGCGTGCCGATCGTAGTAATTCTTTTGGCGCCTTTCCCTCCAGCCAACACACGCACATCACCTCGCAGTGAACAACTTGGTTGTAAAAGAGACTCTGACATCGGCAGAAGCGTACGGCATCGAAGGTCTGTAAGGCGCTGTGCCCTCAGAAGGCGTATTTCGCCAGTCAAGTAGTGCTTGAAATTCCGACACGCCGGTTTCTTTGCATTTCTCAAACAGACTCTTCACTGTCCGTACAGCGTTTTTGGCTTAACCACTTGATTGAGGGTAGCGAGGCGATGTAGTGACACGATTGAAAGACCAAATCCTAGCAAATACTTGAAACTCGTTAGACGAAAAAGCTGTGGCCCATTATCCGTCACAAGGATCTCAGGAATACCAAAACACGCAAACATGATCTTCAACTTGCGAACAACAGCTTGGGTTGAGGTAGCGCAGAGACGCGCCACTTCGATGTAGTAGCTAGAATAATCAGTAACAACCAACAGGGTTCACCCATGCAGTTCACACAGGTCAGCGGCTGCCTTGGGCTATAGTCTCGATCACTTCGTGTTAAAGGACCAGTTCCTTAGCCCGGGACGTGCGATCACACTTCACACTTGAAAACATTTTCTTTGACATCAGACGCCATCCTACGTCAAAAAAAAAACATTCTCGAACCCGCCGCAAACAACCTTCGATATCAATGTGTCGCATGAGCCAATGACATAAGTTCCTTGCGCATACAGGCTGGAACAACCAAACCCCTGTGCACATGAAGCTTGGGTATCCCGTTAGTCGTAAGCAAATATGTCCTTACTAGCTTCAAAGCAGAAAATGACCATTTACAGGCGGCATTTGTTATCAACGTTGAAACTTGACGAGTCATAATCCGTTGAAACAGTGACCTGTGGCAGAAGCAACAGCTAGACTTCAAGTTCAGAGGTATCTAAATCCTCACCCATAGAATCAGCAGTATGGCAATAGCATTCAGAAGCGGGTACTACAAATAAAAGGTGCCTGTGAAAATTATTGGGGAGCTACGGCACTGATTTCAGGTAACCAACTGACAAGCTCGAGAATGAAATGGCTCCAGAGGTCTGCGGGCAAGGCGGACCGTAAGCTTGTGAAGAAGTCTATTCTGATCCAGTTTACGCTGTTTCTTTTACGACGCATACGAACTAGGAAACATCTACTTGGCAACCCATAAACATGATATAAGAGCTGCATTATTAGTAGTGTTGTCATAAGAAACACTGCTGCGTATTGCCGCCTTTGACAAAAAACGTTTTCTTCGAAACTTACATAAATCTAAGACATAGTTCTTTTATTTTTTTGGCGCTAACTTCAGTCAACAAGAATTTCCTGAGTATTGCACATGTCTTCGCATTTATCTGTCACTGACTTTTCTTTGTTGCAGTGAAGAAGCAGATTATGGGCAGCTAACCTGAGACGAGTCTGAAACTTTTCCGTGAAAAGACAAAACAGCAAAAAGTTGAAAAAACCTTGGCTGCTGTCTCCAATTCCCTACAAACAGTTGCAAGAAAAAAAAAAACAAATATATCATTATTCAATAAATTACGAGACTTACATTTTTTTTGGCCTCATTAACATATGCCTTTCAGTCTCTGATCAAGCTTTTAGAAAAGCTTCTCTTTATATTGAAAGTGCATAACAATTTTACTTATCTGCGAAAATTTGAGCAAGGCATGCCGATTAGTTTCAGAAAATCTCTCTTTGAAAAAAATCGAAACTTCAGAAAGAATGTATGTCCACCGATCTGATATGTCGGTAGAGCCAGGCCGCTTATAACGATCATCATTGCCGTAAGCGGCTCATCATCACCTTCATCATCATCATTTTGCCTTGCGAAAGCAAGGAATGTACACCTAAAAGGCAGTTTGAAAGCTGATGAGCACATCAGCTGGCTTGGTCAGTCTGCGTCCCCCAGCATCGGAACAGTGAAAGAGACGTCTAAATTCTAAACTTAAAATCTAAATTATTTGCTGTATAAACCTTCCACAAGGGATATAGGTGTTGTGGTCCAATTTTATCCTTGGTTTAATTGTTATTTTCCTTTATTCTAAACTCATTATCATACATCACCACACCTAAAGACAAAGGAAAATAAAAATTAAACCAAGGATAAAATTGAACTACATCATATGCGGTATTGACGTTATTGACCAAGCGTGAGGTCAATGTCGCTGAATATTTGCGAAGTTCTTTTTTGCGTTTTTATTCGTCAAGGTCAATAAAATGCAAAAAAGAACGAGGCCAATATTCAGCCATCTTGACCTCACGCTTGGTCAATAAAGGATTTATTATTTTGCCAGAAAGGAAACTTTTACTCGCGGAACCAACGCGGGAAATCGCGAGCTGGCAAGATGCTTGGGTAGCCAATCAAAATGCAAGATTTGCTCCATCTTGCCCACTAGCAGACTCCGCCATATACTAAATAAAGATACGGGAATATAATCAGCGGTCTTAGACATAAAAGTGACTAGACTTTAAAACATACGTGATGTTCAACTGAGATAGTCTACATTTAAATGACTGAAATGAGGTATTACTGGATAAAGTCAAAGGAAATGGTTCCAATCAGGGATTGTGCGAAGAAAAACGAAGATTAATGACAGTTTTTATTAGCCGTGAAGCGAGTCTGCACGCGATGTCTGCACTTTCTTAAACGTCGTTCACAAAGCCTTATACATGCTGTACAGTAAACACCCGCATATAAGAACAAATGGATTAAGAACACCAGGTTGAAATTTGGCCAATAAAGCCCTATTTTAAAAGAACGAGATCAGCCTGAAAATTGTAACATGTTCTTATAAATGAAAAAAGTGTCGTAACCACAAAACATGCAAGTTTATGTTTGCTGTCAGATAGCTTCAATTGTTAATATAATCAAATTACAGAATAATTATTTATTTTATTTTTCTAAAATATGCTAAATATACCTCTAGCAACATGTTTTGGATAGTATTACTAAATAAAAATTTAAGAACACTTTAAGAACATTTTGAGGCTGATTTGTCATTAAGCACCCGATGAATAAAAACTCAATCAGCCTGACCTCCGAAATCGTGTGTTCTTATATGCGGGTGTTTACTGTATCCGATTCGTATTTCACGTGCCATGGAATGTCCATCCCTCAAAATCAAAGATATCATGTACTTAGTTTTACCTAGTTACGCCTACCCTTAAAAGAGAATGACTCTCACTAATAAAGATGTAATTGTTTAAGCATATTCCTTATCTCGCCCACTTCACCCTTACCTAACACATAGTTACATTAACCTTGAATGCCATTGCGATAGTAAATTCCGCACTCTTAGGACGCTTTCCATTTGCCAGAACTGGCCGGTCGGACCAGTCAGTTCAAGCAAATGAAATAGGCTTTTTCCAGAGGGTTTTGCTGAAAAACTATCTCCTCGTGCATACTATTTAGGATTTGACTGATCTGGTTGGATAGTTTTGATTAACAGTGAAATCCTCATTACGAAGGGAATGGTCTGGCCGGTCAGTTCTGGCAAATGGAAAGCGCCCATAGTTCAGGGAAGTTAGCTGAATGGGGAGGGGGGGGCACTTTCAGTGCTCGTAAAGTTTGCACTTTGAAGGGTCTCCAAAAGAGCGCACTTTAAAGGGTCTAAACTGGATATTTAAAGGGATTTTAACAAAGGGACTTAACGAGTATTAAAAACTACATTGTAAAGTCTTAAATGGGTGTATTTTAAGGCGCCTAAAAGAGCGCACTTTAAGGGGTCTTAGAACAGCTGTTAAAATAGGCGCTTTAAAAGGACTCTATAGGTGCCCACTTTAACGGGTCTTAAAAGTACGCACTTTCACGGGTTTTAAAGTGCGTACTTTTGCGGGTCTTACAGGGCACTTTAAAATCTTTAATGGACCACTTAAAGGGGACTTAAAGTAAGCGCTTTAACGGGTGTCTTATATAAGGCAATTTTATTTCACTTTAATTTGAGACTTGACTCAGCTTCTTAGAATGATCCCCTATAACACAATTTATTGGCAATAGCAGCTTTATTGATAAAAAACACACCTGGAAATAAAGTAAGACCTTTTCCCACCATGTATTGGGATTATCTCGCTCTGATAAATACAGAATAAAGCGAATTGTGCCCCATATGCGCACCAGAACAAAAATAACAGGAACAAGAGTCAGCCTTCGTTCCACTTTCAACAGGGCATTCTCTCTTGACTGCTGAGATGATACTTGATTGTGCTGGTAACAAACCTATAATTGCATCAGATAACAGAACTCAAATTACTCAACATTTACTTGGGAATGCAGTGCTTCTACACTCCACACAAACACTCTAATAAAGTTTTGAAACAATAGGTCAATGAGCAAAAGATCAATAAAAAATGAGTAACTTGACAGGGTAAACAGGATAAAGGACTGCAGCCTGAAGACTCAAACGTAATTATTAGTCACTCTAGAAATAAGAAAGACACCAGGCCAAGTTAACTTTGGCAAAGACTTCTGGGATTGTAACTGGGGATGGGGCAAACAAATTGGCCAATACTAAACTGTGTTGGCCAACACTACTAAACTGTATGGTGCATCCCCAGTAACCATCCCACAAGTCTTTGCAAAAAGCTAACTAGGCCTAGTTTCCTTGTCACTTTTAAAGTGGCGAACACCAATATTTAAACGAAAATTGGGCCATGATTTAATGGGTAAAGATATTTTGAGACACTGAGACTAATTGGTCTTGCCCCAAAATCAATCTCCAGAGCCAGCATTGAGTAATGTATGTAATGCTTCCCACATTATAAATAAATGAAGCAGAATAATTTATCAAATTTTATTAAAATACAAGTATGTGAGGACAGTAGTTTTTATAGTTTGAGTACTACTGCAGTCTGACTGGCGTCAGTTGCTGTACCAAATTTCTGCAAAAAAACATCCATGCTCATAAAGAGCCCTCCCATTGTTCACCCTTATATATAGCAACACTAAGACATAAGCAAACCCTTTGGATAAACTTCCCCTTCCTTATCAACCCTTTTGATCAAACAGATACCACAAGAAAATCCTCTTTTTTTCTTACTTTCATAATTTTTTTTAATCTTTGTTTACACCACATCACTATACCAAAAATACAAGGACACCTATTATTCAATCTATCTGCATGTGCTTTAAAGGAATTCTACGGTGCACCATATGTTCTCTTTATATTTGATTTGATAGTGGTAGTTTGTCAACCACAAACGTCCTTGGTGTTCCCACTCTATCAATTCAGCAACCTCCTTCGCATAAGCAGCAAACTTTTTAAGCCAGTTTTTTTTAAAAAAAAAGCACATGGGTACATATTTAAGGATCAACAACATGTGCACTAAATGACACTAATCAACTGATCAAAGGTTTTGTTTTATTTAGTACGACTTGTATGAAATGCAAACAAATATGCATATTTTATAACAAACTGCTCCATTAGTTTCATTATAAAAATCATATCTTCATTTAAATTTGTATTTCTACCATTCACAATCATTCCTTTCAAACAGTAATCTTCCTGGTGGTAACCCTCTATTATAATAATTGATCATTATTTACTGTAAAGTTAAAACTTATCTATTGAGCAGTTGCCCATATTAAGTTTAAGCAATCATCATCTAGACTTTCCCACTGGCTAACGATGTTGTATTCAACCTCTTATCAAACAGTCTAACGGGGTGATGTGATGTTTTTGTATTGCTAACAAATGTATATCATGTATACTCTGATCCGTAAAAATAAAATAATATATTGGTTTCAACCTAATTCATCCACTTATCACCCCCACCCCCTTGTCTGAAATTTTGTTTGATTTCTAAAAAAATCTCTCAAAGTCTGTCTTGCAGACAATCACAACAATTTTTTATTCATATTAATTTTTCTTAATTTCTTATTTTACGGTTTTTTAATATACTATATTTTAGAAAACAAGCATTTTATACACAAAATGGCTACGGCCTAAATAAACCTTAAGGTTTTTGAGGCAGACTCTAGACAAGAAACGTTCTTAATTTTTGTGTAGCACTCACTCAACAACAAATGCAAACATGCTTACAGCACTTACACTGACATAAAGTGGGACAGTTACAGATGTTTGCTTTATCTCTGGGGAAAGAAAGCCCTTACTTTTCCTCTAAATTCAACCTGCTTAGTATGGACCCGGGGGGGATGGGTACTCAATATCTCCTTGGGTGGGGAGGTGCGCCCCAGCCCCTCATATCTTGACCCTGTTTAACAACAAAAATCGCTGATTTTCCTACACTATTTAAGACAGAATTTCAATTTTGATACCCTGTTTAAGACATTTAACCCGAAACCATACCCTGAGTAACACAATTATAATAAATAATGATAATAATCTTTATTGAGATGACTTTTTCATATATAGTTTTCAAAAAGGATCTCTCAGTTTAGTTCGTAGAACATATGCACAGGCTGTTATTGTCCAAGAAAAGATACCCTGTTTAAGACAAAAGTTGATAAAATCAATACCCTGATTAAGACAAAAAATTATAAAATCGTGTAAGACAAAAATCCCGAAAAACATACCCTGGCTGGCCGCACGTCCCCATTAAGCCCTTTTAAGGGAGTATCCCCCCCGGGGTGCTGACACATTAGTGTCCATATTAGCCACATTAAACAAAGCCTCTTGATATCTAGACTTAAATGCTCTTGGAGTTCTCATATCAATAGCTAGCATGTATAAAGCTGGCACACCATAAACTAAGCCACCCTACCCCCTTCCCTCTTTCTGAATTTCCTGGATTTGTCCTTGCTTGGGTATCTATCCATAATAATTAGTATCTATCCATAAAAATTATTCAACGTTAAGAGACCTTTTGTTCAAATAAAGGCTCCTAATAGTCACGCTTTAGGTTTTCATTTTAAATATTTTTTCAAAGAATATATTTTACAGACGGCATTATAAATACAAAACTTACCTCTCTGCGAATGTGAATCTTTAACATTAAGTAAAATGCTGAACAGAAGATGTAAGCTGCAATTTCCCAAGCCTTTCCTGTCAGCAGCATCCACAATTTCTTATCTTTAGTCGTTAAATTCCACTTTATCCAACACCACCCTGATGTAAAATAATCTTTATCGTTTCCTAGTTTATTTAGTCCCAAGGCGGTTCCTACGATAATCAAAGGAATTCCCCAGCCAAAGACATGAAAAACTTTGAGCATGATCTCTGCTTTGTGATGCTTTTTCTTAGCTACAGTAGTGTACAAAAAGACAGCAAGAAATGTTGTCCAGAAAAAAGACCATAAAGAAGCACTAGTAGAAACGAAACTCTGTGTCTCGCAAACGATGTCACTTTGGGCACTGTACCGCCATACTTCAACCAAGTTACTGGTGGCGACAAAGAAGTCAGCGATGGAGATGTAAACTAGAATTCTTCTTGAGGTTGATCGGTAATCTTTCCACGCGACAAACGTACCGATAATAAGCGTAGTACCCAATACAGAAAGCGTCGCTGAAATAGTGATTAGAGCTCGGTTGACAACTTTGTTTGCCTCAACTTCAAATCTTGTAGGAGCAGCAGTAGTGGTAAAATTGCTGTCGGCCGTGGTTGCTGTCATCGTATGCTCTCAAGTTGCAAAATGAAACAGAAATGTAGGGACGGCAATCGCCTTCCTTGTCGTTTTCTGCAAAACGCACTGCGCATGAGCACAAAATTTAACATCCGGTCAGCTTTTTATTTCCGGTCTAGTATATAAATCAACTGCGTAAGCATAACATTGCCGTCGCACCAAGTTTAAAAGCAAAAAGGGAGAAACAGACAAACAAGGGAGCGAAAAAAATCACTTCATTCGAAAGCTCAAACGTTTGCACCACATGGTTATCTGTTCGCGCCAACAGTGAAAATGATGTTTGAAGTTTGCAGGTCGCGAGCGCTCAACAAGACGAATTTGTTTTACTGGCTTTCTTGCATGCTACTGGTTTGGCATAAGTTAACTTGGGAGAAGGCGATAACTAAGAAAAGAATAGCAATACTTATGAAAGAAACCAAAATAAAGACGTCATCTGTCGCGTACCCAGTGCAGCGGACACGGGATGTTGTGCACTGGAGATCGGGAAGTGTCAACCACAGTATAGAATTCAACAGCGCAAGTTGACTCAACAGCATTTAATATGATCACTAACTCGTCTGAATTATTGTACAGATGCGGTGAAAACTAAAAGGGAAAATTACAATGTACAAGATCAAAAAGGGGGCTAAGACTAATTACAAAAGAAGCAAAATTGAAAGGAAAACGAAAACTAAATACAATAAGCTGAAACTTACGTCTGATCCTGTCTAAAGAGTTAAACAAATTCCAAGGTTACGTAACTCCGAAAAAGATAAAACTGCTCTGAAAACTCCGATGTTGCTCCGTAGTTCTCCTAACTCCAACTCCACAAAAACTTAAGGGGCGTTCTCTGATAAGGGCACAATTCGAGTGTACAGTTGTAAAACCGGTTAGAAAACAGGAATGGCTAGCTACGTAATTGATTCAAACTGTGAACAATAGTACATGAAAATAGGGGCGTAAAAACTCGACAAATGAAACAGAACAGAAACGCATCATATTTAAATCAAAACAAAACTAAGCTTAATTACGTAACCAAGTTCTCTTTGATTAAATGTTCATTATTCATCACACTCCTCGCCCAAGGATTCTTATCCTTGCTACTCATATTTTCTTGGCGTTTACTGCTGGTCTGGATCAGCTGTGTCAGTCAGGAGTAGAACTAGCTCCTTAATTGGTCTAAGGTAGGTTTTCCTTTCTCCGTCACTGACAACGTTTTACTCTACCGTCGTCGCTCCTCAGGACTTCCGACACTCGTCCCAGTGGCCAATCGTTACGGTGTTGTGATTCGTCTCGCACAAGAACGATATCTCCCACGCACAGGTCCCGCCGCGTCTCCGTCCACTTTTGTCGCGGCTGTAGGCTCTGCAAGTACTCTCTCCTCCCTCCACCTGGTCCAAAATTGTTCCAACTGGACTCGTCTCCATCGACGGCGCGCGTAGATATCTGTCCGCATGAACTGGCCTGGAGGGGGTCCGGCTGGGCGTGTCGTCATAGTGAGTAACATCGCAGGGGACAGAGGCTGCGGGTCATACGGTGTCGGACAGCAGCGCTGCTATCGGCCTGGCGTTCACAATGGCTACAACTTCGGCCATAAGAGTCACCAGCGTGTGTAAGCTGACTCTGGCCTAACTCAGTGAACATAGCATCCAATACACGGCGAATTGTATCAATCTGCCTCTCCCACACACCGCCAAAATGTGATGCTTGGGGAGGGTTAAACTCCCACTTGCAACCGCATTCCGTTACGAACGTCTCCACTTTCTTCTCATCTAACTCGGATGCTGCTGCTTCAAGCTCCGTCTTAGGTCCAACGAAATTTGTACCCCGATCGCATCTGAGGAGTTTAGCATGGCCACGTAGTGCGAAGAACCTCCCCCAATGTACAGATAAAGGCACTGGAGTCCATAGCTTCTAAGATTTCGATGTGAATGGCTATACTGCTTAGGCACGTGAACATTAGGCCTCAACGCTTAGCTTTTACTCCTGCTCCTCTAGTCTTACGTGTTTGCACCGCCCAGGGGCCAAAGACATCAAATCCTACATTGGTAAAGGGGGGGACAGACTTCGGTTCTGTCTAGTGGGAGGTCGGCCATACGCTGTTCTAGGTGTGGCCCTCCCAGCTTCTTACATAGGACGCAAGCTCCGATGACCTTCGTGACTACGTCATGGCCTCTAATAAGCCAGAAACCTGCTTGTCTAATTGCACCTCCTGTAATCTGTCTCCCTTGGTGGTGTACTTCATGATGATAGTGTTTAGCTATTAGCTGTGAGACATAGTGACACTTCGGTAGTACGATCGGGTGTTTCTCATTATACTCCATCTGTGCTCTCCTTAATCTGCCTCCGACCCGGAGGATCCCGTGGCTGTCTAGAAACGGATCTAGACGGTACAGCTGCGAGCCTTTGAGAACCTTCTTGGCGCTACTTTGGATTTCTCTCGGTAGCTCGGGTTCTTTTCTGTACGTGTCGCTTAACAACCCACTGAACGCTTCTCTCTGCACGCTGCTTATTATAACGCGCAGGGCCTGATCCCATTCCTCAACTGTCGGGGGTCTGAGTTTGCCTTGTGTATTACGCGCTTTACTCCTGAGGATAACTCTTTCTGCTTTAACGTCTCTCCGGTGTTTGAACTCTCTGACAATGACAATTAGGTTAGCGACTGCTCGCTGGAGAGACTTAAGTGAAGAAAATTTCTTAAACCTCTCTGCTCCAAGGTTTGGTTCTTCCTTTTCGTGAGTACTTACAGTGGCGCTGAGGACTGCTTTTCGGACTTCAGGGTCGCTTGCGACAAGCGCAAACGTTTCATTGGTTGGGAGGGTTCTCTCCGGTTTGCGTAGGAATTCTGGGCCTACTAGCCAGCTTGTCTCCATTAGACCAGAAAATACCCTGTAAATTATTACAGTCCTGCGATCAAGAGGAAGCAGAGTCGTTATGGATTTCAATGAGACCTCATAGTTTGCCAAAGCAAATAACATCAATTGTCTTAGGTGTTATCTATCACTCGACCAGCAACCGCGAACCCGAGAATGTTATTCTTCGTGATCATATACAAAAGAACCTGATTCGCTGTTGTTGAAGCAACCTAACGCACTTGTTGTGTTAACTGGTGATTTTAACCCCACTTCAACTGGGTTTCAAGCACAATACATTGCCGGGGTGAATCCATTGAAACAACTTGTATCCTTTAAAACACGCGATACTGGCACGCTCGACTGGTTTTTTACTAACAGATCCAAGCTATTTACTCTATCACAGCTTCCGAAGGTCGGATCATCGGACCATTATACTATCTTAGCTAAACCAATATCAGCTCCTATCACTACCCACACAACAGAGAAATCTGTTGTGCGTGATATGCAAGATAGTGCGTGGCGTGCTCTCGGACGATGGATAACTCAAAAGGACTGGACCCCAATTCTCAATGCCTCTTCGTGTGAGCAAAAGTTCCAGCCGCTCATGTCAGAGCTTGATGGCGCCATTAGTATTTTTCTTCCGCAGAAGATCTCAAAGAAACACCCTACTGACCGCCCTTGGATAACTAGTAAGATCAAAATGTGGATCGGTAAACGCTAATCTGCATTTTCTAGACACGGAAAGGACTCGGGTGCCTATCGTCATTGGAGAAACAAAGTTCAAGGTGCAATAAAAACAGCAAAACACCCCTACTATCAGGAAAAGGTTGCTGAGGTCGAACATGTGAATCCCGCGAAATGGTGGAGGGATATAAAAAAGTTAGCTGGCCAGGTTGCTAAGAAATGCATATTAATTTCCTACGCAGTTATGGGCAATGACCTGAAGTTGAACTGTCATGTTGATTACATTATTAAGAAAGCTTGTAAGAAGTTATACTCCCTTAGAGTTCTCCGCAGAGCCAGGGTGAGCCAACCCAACATCTTGAGGATATACCTTAGCACAGTCTGGCCAGTTTTAGAGTATGCTGTACCAGTCTGGTAGAACATCCCTGCTTATCTGTCCGAAGCCATAGAGCGAGTGCAAAAAAGGGCGCTTAACATAATCTACCCGAGGCAGTCATATGCTCATGCCTTACAGTTAGGTAAACTAGATAGATTAGATGATAGAAGAGTACTCTTGTGCTACAAATATATGGCGAAAATGAAGTCCCCCAGCCACCCTCTGCACCACCTACTTCCCAGCCCACTTCTGGACGCGCCTAAATACACTTTAAGGCAGAAAACACAAAAGTATTATCTTTTCCGGAACATGCAGGTCTGTAGGACAAAGAGAGTGGAGGACTTCTTTATATTTAAATTTTTTAAGTGATTCAATTGTTATTTTCATTGTTATAACTGTAAATTACTATTACTCTAGATAATAGTTGCCTTATGATTGCAAAATGTACTCGATAATTCAGTTTTTTTTTTTACCGCAAGAGAGTTTTAATAAAACTATTCTATTATTATTAGCTTGCTTGAGGGAACTCCGCGCGTTGCTAGGTCTGCTGGGTTCAAATTAGTCTCCACATATCTCCATTTTTCCGGGGTAGACATGCTCCTAATCAGCTCGACTCGGTTGGCTACGTACACATAGAACCGTCCACTCTCGTTGGTAATGTAGCCAAGTACCACTTTTGAATCGATGTAGTATATCACGTCACAAATCTTCAGATCGATTTCTTTTATAACTCTCTGGGCTGCTTGAACAGCTAAGACTGCTCCGCACAGTTCTAGACGCGGTATACTCGTCGGATGTAACGGGGCGACTCTTGCTTGGCCGTAGACAAGAGCCATAGACACCTCGTTTGCTTCGTTGAACTGGCGAAGGTAGACTGCGGCTCCAATAGCGTCCTGACTTGCGTCGGAAAAGGCAGTCACGCTGCTGAAATCTTTAGGGCGGTAACAGCGAGGCACGGAAAGGTTCTGCAACTCTACGAGAGAGTCTTTCCAACGCGTCCACCGATTTATCATCGCGGTAGGGAGTGGGTCGTCCCAGGCTAGGGGTGTATTGTTCTCCTTTGTCCGTTCTCCCATATGGACAAGCTGCTGCAGTATTTTTCTCCCTTCGAACATAACAGGTACTGCAAACCCGAGCAGGTCGTACACAGAGTTGACGATGGACAATACTCCTCTCCTTATGAACGGCTTCTCCGGTAAAGAGACCTCAAAGGTAAAGGCATCTGTCTCCAGGTCCCAGAATAACCCGAGCGAACGTTGAGCTGGCAAGCTGTCGTGGCGTAAATCCAGGTCACGCACGTCTTTTGCTCGATCTTCGGCCGGGAAGGCTTCCATGAATTCCACAGAATTTGAAACTGCTTTGTGAAGTCGAAGGTTAGCCTTGGCTAGGGTGCCTTGCGCACTCTTAACCAGGTCTGTCACTCCTTGAGTAGATGCAAGCGAGGTCAAACCATCATCGTCACTGGATTTTGTCGCACTGGAGCTGATATTTTAAAACACGCTTGATCGGACACTCGTGGCTTTGTAGATCACTAAAATATAAACAAAATTCTCAATGTAAAAGTTATTGTGTTAATATGTGGGCAGAAAAAAGGTCAGTCTTTATCTAGTAAAATCTTCCCAAAATTCGGTTTCACAGCAACCTTAGCTTATTTTTAAACTTGATCGTTTCGCGTACTAAGAGATCAATATAAATTATGCTTTGTGTTGTCAAGTTGAACATGCATAACATCTGTCAAAAACCTACGTGTAAGTAGGATTTCCTTCAAACAAAGTTAAAATTACCTTGCAAAAACTTCTTGCTGACAATGAAGAAATGATTTTTGTACGAAAACAACCTACCTAAAGATCTTAAAAGCAAAGATCAGTTTCATTTTCAAAAGATCAGTTTCAGCTAAACCATGATTCACCATGTAGCTATTTTTCATAACTCAGTGAATAACTGGTCCATGTGAGGGTCTTCATTCAAGCAAATTAAACTCAGCCAGTCGTTAGAAAATACAGAAAACTGCACACAAGGTATTTGTTTTGCTCGCCTCAGACAAATCCAGCTCCAGCAATTGTTTACGGGCAGAGTCAATTGTCTTAAAGTAACTGCCTGTAGTTGTCACATTCTCTACTTCGCAGCGAGTGAAAGTTATTTCTAATAAAGAACAGAAACTTTCACAGTGCACTGGAAAACAAAACTATGTAATTAAAAGTAAAGAAAACTCTGACTGCTATTACTTGAGCAACAGAAAAATGATCGAAGTAGTCTTTTCTTCTCGAGTAAGCCTACTGGCCTTCTATTTCCGAGAAAGTTTTACGGCGCACAAATGGTTCTTTGACTGAAGAGATGGATAAAGATTGTTCTGCCAAGGGATTAAATCTGGGCATGTGAAAAAGTATTTACTAACAACAGAATTCAAGCGGGTTTTAATTCAGCCCGGCGAAAGACGGCGAAAACAACTCACAAATAAATCGAATGTACAATCAAAATACTCGCCTCTTTTAAAATGTTCAAAACTTTTTATTCCTGACCTCAGACTGACGGGATGATCCGTGTTTCCTTTAACAAGACAAGACAAGACAATGTTTTATTTGGAGTCTCGTACAGTCCTATGTATGTCGGCTTTCTCCAAATAATTTAAAAGTATAATGTTAACCATCTTCTACGTCTTTTTTACAGATAGGACAGATCCTCTCTTCCGGTTTCTTATAAGGTCTTACATACCGACCTGTCTCCATCGCCAATTTTTGATTACTTAGACGGAGTTTAGTTAGAGTTATCCGGTGTTGGACGTTGGTGACCTGACGGAGATAATCTTCACATTTATAATTTTCTATTGCTTTAAATTTTCGGAAGGTTCTTAGTTTATTCTTTTGGTTGGCGTCTTTTCTTACGTCATTGTTTACCTCACTTAACCATCTTTGTAATTCGATGTCTTTCAGTCTTTGTTTGATAATGTTCAAGATTCCTATGTCATTTTCATGTGCTTTTGTCCAGAGGTATCCCAGCCCTATTTGGTCTAATACGCATTTGATTTTTTGGCTCCAAAATTCCTTGTTCATTCTCGACTTCACATCATTATAAACCACCTGTGATAATTTGTGTTTTGGGTGTTTGGTCATCCTCAGAGACCCAGGGGTAGATAAAGGGGGCGAGGGAAAGTCTAAACGGGCGGAAAAATACATATGGAACGAAGAAAAGTAAAGAACGGCGATAAGAGCCCCTGGGGACAATGTCTTACCAGACCAGTTCCAAACGGTCGCCGCCGTTCCGGCTTCTGATTGGTGCTAGAAAACTTGTAAGGGACTTTAAGATCCGAGACGCGACGGCTGTAAGACGCGACCGGAAGTAAATTTTCAAAGAGGAGACATGTTGCGCATGCTCACGCCGTCGTCCTGGTCTCACCACGTCGCGTCGAGAACGTGGGTTTTGCGAGTTTGACGTTGTGTACAAAACGTGAGTATATTTGTTCCTGTGCTTAAATTGAATGATGATATATCCCTCTAAACATGTAAAATCAGCACTCTACGATCATTGGGCGTAATTTCTGGTGACATTTTAGATCTCAGAGATGAAAGGATTTTAATTATTTTTAAATTTCTTTCAGGTGTACGAGGCTTATAAAATGGCAGCGCCTTCGAATTCGACTTCGAGCATAGCCTGAATTTCATCCGATTACTTCGAGTCGTTATTACTCCCTCAGTTGTTGACTGAGAGGAGAAAACGACTCGAAGCAATCGGATGAATTTTAGGCTACTTCGAGCAAGGCTTGCAAGTAAGTCACGAGCTAAAACTACAAATAGTGAATGCAGGAGTCTTCTGGATTCTCTTCTCGTCTCTTGTACCGTTACAATTCTCGATTTATTGCGTTTATCTGCCGCTAAAAGCCAATTTTAAGCCTGTATTATTTAATTTTATTTTATTAAACTGCGTGTGTTTTTATGCTTCCCTTTAGTTCAGTAATGTTTTGGACACAAGATGAGGAAGCCATTCTATGCAGAGAATTCGTCAATGTATCCTACACAACGATGAGCCAACGGAACTAGAAAACCTATTGGATATGATCATCGCGTTGAAGGAAAGTGGCGAAGCGGAATTACAGGAAACACAGGGAACAGCTAGCAAAAAACTTCAATATTAGATCGGGCTAAAGCGAAAGATGTTAGACTAAAAGCGATGGAGAAGCTGTCAGAGACGAAGAAAAGAGGTTCATGAGCGGATGAAAGCGATGACAAACCGAAGCGTCAACGAAGAAGTGGAGGTGATGCTATCGAACAAAGCACAACAAAGCATTTCTTGGACTTTCTTAAACGATGCCATGGCTATTTCTGCGAAAGAATTACCGAAGAATACGTGAAGAATCAAACTGATAAAGAGCGGTTTGCAGCCGCGTCGTCTTGCATCGCGACGGAGATCTTAACTTTACTTCTCGCGCGCAAACGACGGCGTTCTAGTTCCAGTCCTTAATCAGTCACCGCGTTCTAGAAGTCTTCGCGTCCCAGATCTTAAAGTCCCTAATGTCCCCAGGGGCTCTTCTCGCCATATATTTTTCCTCCCGTTTAGACTTTTCCTCGTCCCCACTATCTGCCCCTGGGTCTCCGAGGACGGTGTTTGGTTAGAGTTAGCCAAAACTTAAAATTCCTAGATTGTGCTTCGATTTTCTTTGGGAATCTTCCTGTTTCAGCCCTACATGCATTGTTGCTGCGGTATTTACACCTAGCAACCATTTCAAGAATTTAATTTGAACTAGTTCTGCGGGATCTTTTTCTATTTGGTCGTTACAAACCCCAAATTTCACTTCTGTAGAGAAGTATGGGGTATATCAGGCATCGAATAGCTTAATCGTCAGTATAATAGTTTCTCTAAAGTTGTTACCCATCTCTTTTCTTAGTTTATAAAGTGCCTTAAGCCCAACTTTTTTTAACTCTTCTCTAGCTAAACTAAAATTTCCATACGGGTTCAGTGTCATTCCCAGTTATTTATAAGATTTAACATTGTTTAGTATATTTACTCCATACTTAACGAGTAGTTATTTAAGGACTTGCCAAGGACTTTTGTTTTACAGTTAGTTCAGTTTTCTCACAGTAGGATTCCTACTTGTTGAGGAGTGTTTGTAGGCCATTTGCTGACCGCGAAAAGATCACTAAGTCATCCGCATATAATAAACAGTTTATAGGTTTTTCAGAGTCATCAAGCAGAATATCGGTTGGGCTTGATGAATTTAGAAAGTCAGGTAGATCACTTAGATAGAGATTAAATAAAGGGTGGGTGATAACATACAGCCTTGCTTAACTCCAGTGTAACACGGAAAAGCTTCGGTCATTTTGTTGTTGATTTTGACTGCTGATTTATCTTTTGAGTACATGGACATTACTATTTCTAAAAATCGCCCTTTAATTCCTTCTTTTCTGAGTTTTTCGAATAATTTTTGCCTGGGTATGCGATCAAAAGCTTTTCTAAAATATGCAAAACACGAGAAAAGCAAGTTCCTGCGTTTTTGTGGTTTAGATTTAACAAACTTATCTATGAGTGTACCGTGCCTTTTTTTAAAGCCGCCTTGTTCTGCTTTTAGAATTCCTTTTTTGGTCATGTAATCATACAATCAATCATTGAGGATGGATGTGAAGAGTTTACCTAATGCAGATAGCAACGTGATGTCTCGATAGTTTTCAGCTTTTGATCGATCATCCTTTTTATGTATAGGGACGATGAGGCCAAAACTCCAGCGTGTGGGATATTTACCTGAACTTAAAATACGATTGAATAACTCTAGTAGATGACCTTTTATGATATCTTTCCCTGTTTTTAGCACTTCATTTAATATTTTATCATTTTTATACCCTGGGGCTTTGTTTAATTTCAGTTTTTTGATTGCGAAATCAATTTCTTCTTCCGATATTGCATATACTAGGGGGCCTGCCTCTTCCTCAATAACTCCAGTATCTTCTAGATCTGTCTGGTCGCCGTTCGTTGGAGCCGCGTTTTGTTGTTTGAAATATTCATAAAACTGTTCCGCTCTTACTGTTTCGGTTCCATGTGGTTGCCGTTTTCTAATGTTAAAGATTTTACCTATCTGTTTCCAGTATCTTGAGGATTACGGAGGTCAATATCCCCTATACTCTTACTGATAAGGTCTCGTTTTTTCCGTCTGCATGTCCGTTTAAATTTTTTCTTTTTATCTTATAGAGATGCCTCAGCTGGGAATTATTTGGCTCCTGAGAAATTTGTTCCCCAAGGGATTTCAGGTTTTCTTTTTCAGTTTCGCCTTCCAGATCGAACAAGTTATTTTGTGACATGGCTTTGGTTTTGTCACGTTGGACTTTCAAGCCGGCTTTTTTACATGCTTCGACCAGAGTTTCACTAAATAATTCAGCCGCAGTGTCAACATTATCGTTTTTTAAGGCTGCTTGTAGGTTAGACTGAACTATTTGCGATTCCAGACATTCTTTAGTCGAGCGTGCTTGAGCAGCGCGAGACTCTTAAAATGCAGTCGTTTTTTTTGGTCTGTGGGACCTAGTTTGTAGGCCCCGCGTTCCTAGCGAAGACCGTGGAAACTGGGGATAAGAATAGCGACGACTTTCATTGTATGGAAATGAGTCTCGTGATGAGCATGTGGTTTATTTTGGGAAATGACTGAAATAACGCGCAATGTTTATCACGTTTAAGTGCTTTTCGTCCATGTATTATAGATGTAAGAAATCAGAGTTTATCTTTTTCGTTAAAACAGGTTACGTTTCATGCTTATATGACATAGTAAGCCGATAAAATCGTAAGTGCAAAACAGACATAACAAAAAGTAAAACTGTAAACACGTGCTCTCTCTGATCTTATGGTAATTTGGTTCTGACCTTCACGTGCGAAAAAACGTGACAGAAAGAATGGTTTTGTAAACACGTGTTCCGGGTCATGGTAGCGCAGAATCTGGGGATGAAAATCGACACGATGCTGTCAATCTCTGTGAACACTTCGAAAAACAACGTACCATTGTCCAAATGTTATGTTTTGAGACGAAAAATTTGCAAAGATTAATGGATTATACGGTGATCTCGTTTACAAATCCACACACCATTCGTGGTAGACCCACACTAAAAGATGTCGAGCGTTTTCGGAATGGGTCGTTCCACGAATTCTGTCGTTTGAAAGCGTTGATAACTTTGAAAGAAGTGAATACATCAGATGTTGAAACAAGGAAGAATGTTCATGAGCAGAACTTCGATGATGAGGTAAAAAACAACAAGCAAATCGTCGTTAATTTACCTCTCCTGTTCAACAGCCTGATTCTTTTCCTTTTTTTCATGATGCTGGACACTTGTAACGAACAACTTGATATTTCGTACATCATTAATATTATTGTACAGGTGACGATAAATGTCGTTTTGTTTCACGCATGGAGTTCTACGTTACAACATACGGAAAATTGTCTTCAGAACTGTAATGTATTAGAAAAAGGTAACAATTTTGCTCTTGTACGTGAATATAATCAGGCGTTTCTACTGCAGACCGTAGAATAAGAATCCTCACTTGTCACAGCGCCATCCTTTATTTTGTGAAGGAAACTGAGGAAAGATCGATCCAAACGATATCTATCGCTTGAAAGCGTTGATTACTTTGGAACAAATCAATCCCTCATGAAAACTTCGAAGGCCAACCTATAAACTGGTCAAGTGCTGTAAACGTTCATTGTATGCAAATGAGTCTTATAATGACCGGAACGTAACCAGAAATGTCGTGACACTTATTTAAACTGGATGTGACTCTTTTAGTATCGTATTAGTGTTATCCTTTTTGATTGACATTTGAAATCGGAGTAGCTGAAAAAGAGAGTAGTGCAAATGATCGGTCGGAGAGGAAATGTACCAGCAGACGGCGATTTAAATAAAAGAAGGATTTACGATTTAAGCGAGCTATTTTGTGCCCCACAAGTTCGGTACAATAATGACCGTACACTTTATTTTAGACAAAGATTCAAATGACGCACCATACACAGGGTCCAGAGGAGATGTGTTTATTAGAATATCAAAACCCGTTGAAAACCTCTGAAAAAATGGGTTATTTTAATCGCGTTACAGTTTCGTTACACATTCTATAAACCGCTAACCAAGACACTGAGAGCTCGCAAGATCGGCTTACAGTATAAAATACGGAAAGGGAGGAAACAAATTTGGGGCCGATTTTCGAATCTTTGAAACTCAAATGAAATTCAATGAAATCGCCTGATTTGACTAACCTGATCTAGAATCTTATGTATTTGCGAAATACTGTAGGAAAACGGGATAAAAAAGAGTTCAAATTCATTTTCGACGACCGAAATTTACGCCTTCGAGACAGCACTTCCGTTCGCTGTCCACCGCAATAGATGATGACGGAAATGACGTAGTAAAGTAAATGTGTTCAACCTACACGACTTTTACCTCATGCCAAAATGCTGCTCGTTCCAATAAAGTTTTTTTCGTCTGCTGAGTAGATTATGCTCTGGAACGTTCTACATTTTCACTGAGTAAATGTGATTTTACCTGCATGTTTCACACTGAGAGATCATGTCACACATCGATTTACTGTGGTTATTAGCAGGGAGGAGCGTTGCGTGACGACACTAAAAACGACTGTGTAGCACACTCTTTTGAAGCGTGATCGTGAAGCTTTTTATTACGTCTAAATAAGGGTTCCAATTTTCCCCAAAGTGCCTTCTAGATCTGAATAACTAAGAGATTTTCTTTAGTCCATGAATGTAATGTTTTTGTGCAGTGCTGTATCACATTAGGTCCAACTCATTAGTTTTGTTTGAAGAATCTTAAATTATTACGGGTAGTGATTTACAGGTCGTGGGTCGTGTGTACTGTTGCAACAAAACGTAATACTGAGTAGAGCGGAGGTACAAGGCAACTGTGATATCATCACGACTGAGCCATTCTTCGGTGGCCCCAACAATCTTACCTCTTGCGTCTTTGCCTGTGTGTTTTGCGACTCAGTACTGGGAAGGCTTTACACAAGCGAAACCCCCTTAAGACATCGAAGACTGTTGACATGTGCACAACAAATCTCCAGTCTTGGAAGATCTTAACTTCACTTAAAACTCTGTTGCCTTCGCATAGACCTCTAAGATCTTTAAAACTCCCTCCGCACCTGATGTTTTGATTCTCGAATTAGCAGCTGTCTGTTGCTTTTGCGTTTCCGGTCTCATTCACTTCCGTCACCGAGAAATGCGGTTCACAACTAACTAAGTCACGTGGTACAAGTATCCTCCCTTATCCTTTTTTTACTCTCCACTTCGCGCTTCGGTCACCCTTCGGACGACGGTCTTCCGTCACCCTTCGGACGACCTGCTGTGCACCAATGAGGATATAGCTTGCGGTTATTGACTTTCAAAATAGCGAACAACAAAGTCGATCTGGATCAGTTACAAAGCAAAGAAATCCTTTACAGTAGATTCATAAAGATCCCATTGGGCTAATTAATCGTGCTAAGCGACAGCTATACACATTTTTCAAGGTGAGACTTTAAATAAGTAATTCATTTATTCACACGCAACTCCTCTGGACCCTGTGCAGTAGGTCGAAAGCATAATTCAACTTTTTCACTTGCTGTCCGTAACTCTGAGAAATTATGACGAACCTCGGGGGAGGGGGTACTCTGCATATGAAAGGCAAGAGAATGCTGGTCGGAAATTTTGAATTAAACCCCTACATGAGACCGATCCGGGCGTAGCCCAAGCTTTTTTGACCCCTAAAAGAGACTATGTTACTGAAAACACAGACAATACACATATTTTTATATTTTTGCACGTGCAACCCTAAACGAGATCTTCACAGCTGATATAACAAGAAGCTGTGGTAGCGTATATTTGGGTGTGGTTTTACAAACATACTATTTACCATCAAAGGAAGACTGTGCACTGTACTGTTCAATGCAAAAAATCTATACCCCAATCTGCCTGTTTTCTTTTCTACTTGTAACTAAATGTTCTTTTTAAGAGGTTCCATCTCAATACTGAAATGAACTATACCTGTGTTTCCTCGCAACCTTTTTCCTTTCACTGCTTTCAGTTTTGCATGAGCATAATACAAAGTGTATTTCATCTTGTAATCTTTGACAATTTAACTTACTTCATGTAACTTTACAAATTTCTTCAACTTTTAACAAGTTTTACTTCACCTAACTTTCATCATAGTAAAAGGTAAATCCTTTACTCTACTTCTTTGCTGAACCACACAGCATATACAGTATGTTCCAGTCCACGACAAAAATCCTGTCACTTTATGACAATGTTTTAAAGCACATCTTTAACACAGATTTGCTCTCAGCCAAATTCCAACATAGGACACCAATGTTTACAGCGCAAACAGTAAGGTTTATCTCAGCTCCACTGATACTCTCACTTTTAGGAAGATCAACTGGCATAATATGTCTTTTCCCCCGCATCACATTGTACAGTGTATTCCCAGTACTAGCAAGGGCGGATAAAGTTCCTTAAGTCCAGTATCCACATGGATTAATAACAGAGTAACACATTGCATAAATTGCTATAGCACAACACTGCTTACAAGAACACTGTAAAAACTATTAACATATTAACATTTGATATACTACAGTATTCAACACTGCTTGTACAAAGATCAACTTCAAAGTTGACAATATGTACACCCTTATAAGCTCATTATATGTCCTCATTCCTACATGTATCCGCATATAGACTCTGAAAATATTGTACTAATTTCTACATGGATGGTATTTCCAACAATACACATGTACCTTGACTATGACTGCTACCATACATATCTCTAGCATGAGAGTCAGCACCAATAATTCCCACAGTTAAAATGAATGAGTAGTAGTTCAGAGCCAAGAGTTTTTTAAATGCTTTACCCAGTGACTTTCACTGTATTCAAGCTAGAAAAATCGCTCAAATACTGTAACAATTTCTGGCAATTCTGTTAACATTAACATAGATTAGAACTATTCTTGGTTTGCAACCACGTGACAAGGCGGCCATATTGGGGGTCAATACAATAGAAATTTTGCGCGAAAAATTTACATGAAAATAGAGGTTAGTTCCTCTTGTTCCCAGAGGAGAAATATTCTTTTGGTTCTTGACCACCAAAATGGCCGCCGTAACGTCACGTGCAAACGAGCAATAGATTGTCTTGCAAGCTATGACAGACTAGAATATCATTGATAACCAACAATCATTATTTCAATCGACTGAAGCAATCCTTCTTTATTAATAGTACTGTAAATTAAAGCGTACAAACGCATTGCAACACATTGTCGTTCCGCATTTCCCCCCAATACTACAACGTTTCCTTGACAGTACGGAGCATGAATCGTTTTTGTAGCGTCGACATAAAATGAAGGTTCTGGATTTTTCTCGACATCAGTTGAAAGCTTAAATTGGCCAAAATAAACTCGGTGAATCAGAGGGACAAATACTTACTTAAAACCCTATTTTGATACCTCACCCCATCTAAATAGACTCTTCTTTTTTGCTTAGACGACAGATAAACCTTCCCATATTTTCGAACAAATTTTGGACTTGCACTTACAGTTACTTAGAACTGTACCGGTTTAAGTATAAACTATTTCTATTTTTAAAGTAACAATTAATTTTAGATGACAATGGTGTATTTTTCGGAATTCCCTTCCATACAGAAGAGAAAGTCTCACTATCCGTGTTTTCTTTAAGAAAGATTTTAATTTCTTCATCGGTAGTCCGCTAGGTGCACGACCGCGTCGTGAAAATTGATTAACCTTATATTTAAACCAACTGGATTGTAAGTTTTGTTATAAATAAATTTCCCACGACGAGATCTCAATTTATCTTCTTTTATTTCCTCCACAAAACAATTTTCCTCCCGTACAATTTACTCATTACCTTTTCTTGTCGTCACCTCACTGGAATCAAAACACTCTAAACACAAAACTTGCTGATAATGCAAAATCCCGACGCCCGGCACATTACCGTACCTTACCGCATCACAGTATACACATGAAAAATACAAGGCACATACATGTATATTAACAGTCACTCTGCTAAACAAAACTGACCGAATAAGAAGAATTGTTACCGCTATCAGTAGTTCCCAAACAAGCCTGAGTCCCTTTTGGTTTCAATTGTTGACAATCTTCTCAGTCCCAGCTTCCTTCATCGGAAGAGATTTTTATCAAAGGCAACTCCTTGTGTTCCGCATTGTGAAAATCAAAATCATTATTGTCACACTAATTACCAGCTACACAAATCTTGCGACTCTCAAACCTGATACACATGCTCCTGTTCAAACTCGATTTTTCACGTACACTCTTCAGTGATATTCCGATTGTCATTGCGTCTATGAGGTCCATGCATGTGGTCTTTGAATGTCTTGACAATTTCCTTGATTTTTCTTTGAGTTCGCGGACCAGCCCATTATGAAAACACTCGGTGTTATTTTAGTGTGGGCCTACCACGAACAGTGTGTGCATTTGTAAGTTTAACCCTCGATAACATACTTCAACATTTTATCCAAACTGCTTCTTCCTGCTGCTTTCAAATTATACCATTCTGCGCGTAGTTTCACATTTCAATCTGTCAGTTTTGGCCAATGAAACATTATCGGTTAATCTTTGTTGTGAAATTGGCAACATTATTTACATATTTTTGGCGCCGTACGAACATGTTTTGATCACGTTTTGTCTAAGTTTTGAGGTTTTTCGTGGGAAAGTATTCTATTTTTAAACTCTGCATGTGTCAACACGGTAGAAAACTTTTTTTTTTTATGATTCGGCCAGAGAGTGTTGAGGATTTAAAAAAAAAAAACTACATTTTGCATGATTTGCACTTACATGATTCCGAAGGTATGTTTTATGGATTTTGGTCTACTTTATGAAAACGATCAAGGAGAATATGTCTTCGCTTGTTTACTTGCCCTGTTTACCTTAGCACATATTGCGTGCCTATTGCACATTTGAAAGTGAAAGAATGATCATTTTTTCACTTTCATCTATAACCGCAGTTAAAAAAATGAAATATTTCATAACTTCCCATTATTGCACATTTGTGATAAAATAAACAAGTTTGCATTACTCTATTTGGGGCCCCGCCCAAATAATAACGTTTTGCCTAGAACACCGTAAGTGAGACCAAAATCCGAAATTTACACCCCTAAGCAAGACGACGAGCACCCCCAGCCCTTTTATATGCGGAGCCCGCCCCCCTCCTCCGAATGACGAACGCTCCCGCTCTATTCGCCTCCTCACTTCTTATCGTATCTACAAACAAGCTTCCCTGCTACCAGAAGAGTCTCACGACGAGACAAAAATGAGAGAAAGGAGAGATGAAGCCGCCGACCAGATTTCTGGTCGAAACTTACCGGTTTCAAAAGCGGTTTTGTTTAATGTGCAATGCGCGTGCCCTGTTAGACTGAACGATGACAATTATTGAGAGCACAATGGAAGGTGTTGACAGGCCAACCATGACTCATAACCTCGTGATACGTGACCTTATTGTTTTCCTTTAACGAGGATTAAGCAGACCTGCCAACTCTCACGGTTCTGCCGTGAGTCTGACAGTTTTTTATCTTTTCTCACGGCCTCACGACAAGACTCCTCAATCTGACGATTTTTTTGGGGAAAACCATTCTGAAATGAAATATTAGCTGTAAAATAAAAAAATGAATTTACGGAAGCTAGTGACATAAACTGATAAAGTGATAAGTGAATAAAGCAGAACTCTACACTGTTACATTTGTACTTGTGTTTACCGCTTTTCTGCCGATTTTTGCCTTGTTCCTAGGCCTCCGAAAGTAATTTTATGCAGCGGCTATGTTAACCATTAACCGAACCTCGATCCCATGCCGAGTATCCCTGTAGTCTTTGCAAGTTCACGCGCAGCGAGGGAAAAACCTATTGCAATCATCAAAGAAAGCTGCATCTTCTTACAACAGGGAACGCAAATAAAGGAAGGAAGGTAACACTTACAAAAAACACTTAATGACTGCCCCCAATGGAAACAGAGTTTGTTAATCTTAACTGAGAAAAAAGTAGAATCTCACTATTTTTTGAAGAATCTCCAGATATTTTTTCATGGGTATCCAGATTTTCCTTTATCAGGGGTTGGCAGGTCTGATTAAGGTTCAGTATTTCAGTTTCGACCGCCGCTACAAAGGTAACTCCAATTGATATGCCCTCTTATTTTGAATTGTAATCCTCAGAAAAGGCATTTACGTCTTTTCCAGACTCTCAGCTGGTTTAACAGACGTCCTCGCTTTCCGCAAATTTCCGAGATTGTGAAGTTCTCGACATTTCTTGAAGTTTCGTGTGCAAACCGGTTCTGTGGGTTGTGTCGCACGTGACAAAAACGTCACTGGTTGTTAAGGAAACGCAAACGCATGCGTGATAGAAAACGCGTCGGAAGCCGGCAGAGGTCTCTCTCCTTTCTCTCATTTTTGCCTCGTCGTGAGAGACCTCTGTTAGCAGGGAACAAACAAGCGAGACTCAACGCTACTTGGAGCGTTCTTGTTTAGCTTATTCTTCAATTTTGGTAACCCATAATAGTCTATAATGTTCAGACAAGGTGTATCCGTTCGAGCGGCTAGAGGAAACTGGACTGCCGGCTGGAATAGCTTTAATAGCATAAGTCACATGACAATGATCTGACAAATGTGGCATTAGGGGGTTGACGATTAAGTATCGCACATTTTGAAGTATAGCTTTAGAGCCTATGACATAATCCACGACACTGCTGCCATTGTAGTGAAAGCAGGTCTTTTTACCTTTCAGGTGACCAAACAATCCTCCCGTTGAAAATAATAATAATAATAATACTTATATAGCGCCGATATCAATATTGGTATTTTCATCAGCGCTTAAAAATAAAAATATTTAAAATAAAAATAAAAACAAAATAAAATAATAATAAGTGCATAAAGTATACATGCAAAAAGTGCATGAACCAACCAAAAAGAGTAAAAAACAATTATGTCAACACTAAAACTATAAAATTTACCTAGACTACTTACATGTAAGAGCGGCCGTCCGTAAATATCGCCTGGGGGTGTGCAAAATGAAAAAATCGAAAATCCCCAAACTTTGTCAGAATATAGGTCTAGGTAAACTATTTCTAGAAAAATAACTTTTAGTTCGATTGGATTTTTATTTTACGCGTACGGCCACCGAGTTGGTTCGGAGGCTCTCAGATCAGTTTTCACGGGTTCAAGACCATATATTACTTAAAAATCGTTTAAAAATTAAAGAAGTAAAAAACTCTGCCTATGAAAATCTTAATAGACAGAGTACAACTTAAGCAATAGTTTCGATGTGAAATTTTCCTATTCGACAGCAAATCTAATATTTTTCGGATTTTTAATAATTTGACTTATTTTACCGATTTTTGACAGGCATAAAATTGGCAAATTTCAGACACAAAAATCACTACTTGGTATACGGCTTTGAGCCATAACGTACCTACCGATAGAAAGAGCAAGGTGTCTTCCTCAAATAAATGCAATAAAATTCTTGGGCAATCCTGCAGGGAAAATTTTTGAACGCCAAACAAAAGCGACCCTTGAGGTCAAAACACGCCATTTTGTCACGACATTCGAAGGGTAAAAACAACGATACTCCCGGTTAACAAGATACCAATGCGTTTTTCCGCATGGAACTCTTTCCATTTGCTGAGAAAATTTGTTATTAAACAGCTATATTACTTGTTCCGTGCATTTTGTTAGGAAACGTTTGCTAACAAGTGACATTTTGCGTCCTGCAATATCTATACTCTTCGTAAGTTGTCGCGGTCGAAAGCCCATTGAAACGTCATAGCTTTTTAGAACTCAAAATAATTCACCCAATTCAACGTGGAATTGCAACTTTCTTATTACGATACCAAGAAACCCTATTTATACACCTACCATTTCCTTAAAGCCTATCAAAGATATGCAACAGCATACTGTCTTCCCTTCCTGTGCCAAATACTTGTATATCACCGAGCGGGAATGTCACGTTTGCGTGACACAGAACAGGAAGTGCTATGCACCCCAAACCGGAAGCTGACTGAAAACTTTAAGTGGCAGGCCTAATAGTTGTAAACAACAATCTTTAGAAAGGCTCTAACTTATCACTAGTTAAAACATGAGAGAAAATAAACTGATCTGACTGACTGAACACACTATGACAACCTTACACTTCCGGTTTAAGAAATAAACTGCAAAAGCCGTGGACGAAGATCCTGCATGATGGGTGCCATCGTTTGATCTCTAGAAAAAAGAGATCTAATCAGCTAAAATATTGAGAAAATAAAACTGAGACGTCCTAGGACTACTGCAACGTGTATCACTCGAGTACACGACGCCGTCAGCAGCTGCAAGATTGGCAGGAAGCATTGTCGCTAAGTTTGCTATAATGTTGTCATCCACAACGAAAACATCTTAAGCTCTTCCAGTGAGACAGCATTCGGCCTTAATCCTTGAATCTGAAACGGACAGCAGATGCGGGCAACGTGCTGCCTTTAATGTATATACTGATGTACATATTTGGAATATTATCACAGGATACCCACCATTATGGAAATGAAGTCAATCTAGGACATCTATATTTGGAATCTATCAACAGATGATACCCAAGCGATTAAAACCCACGAAATTTTCTAGTGAAATTTCTTGCGAATTTCCAAAGAAAACGTGTTCAAATATGAATTATTTATGAATGTAATTTTAAAATAGTGAAAATATCCCAAAAATGTGCTTACATTGAGAGTGGCTCACTCTCCGAAAAGCTGCTCAGTATAGAAAAAAGAAGCTCAAAATCGTACGAGTTGCTTAAAAGTTACCGAGTAGAATCTGTCTAGGCCTAGATTTAAATTTAGCTGAAACTTTGTTTTTCTTTCGGTTGTGTTTTACAGTTAGCGTCAGTAACATCCATAACCCCAATTCCACACCCCGACTCCCTGTCCCACCCTACCTTCACACGCACACAAGCCGTGAGACACAGTCCCTCGTTAGCTTGGATGCCAAGAGATTTAGCAGTAAGGCCATTCAACTACTCAGTCCCAAAAGGGTAAATTTTCTTATCAGCTTACCAGATTTTCTGTTACTACGCAAAAAAAAAAAAATAATAATAATAATAAAGAACCTTTATTTTAAGACAGTGACACCTTTTACTATGAAGTATTCTCCCTAGTGGCCCTCTGTATTTTACGTCTCCAACTGAAGACGGGACCGCCATTTTACGTGGTCATCCGAGCCACGCGAAGGTCTCGTCGCTTGCACTGCAAAGGGAGTGACTTCACTTCTCAGTTATTTTAAGACCCTGAATGTTGGTCCGGCCCCGGAAATCGAACCTGCGACCTCCCGCTCTGCAGTCGACACGCTCTACCGACTGAGCTAACACTGCCACGGTTAAAACTGTGCTGTGGAATGTTAGAAGAGAGTAGGTGGACATGCTTAAAATCTCAGTAATTAGTTACAAGAGCACGATTTTACGTGTTCATCGGTCAGTTTTCTTCGTTTTTCTTCGTTTTCCAGATCACCATATCAAACGCAACATTGACACGCCCAACGACACGGGGTACCCAACAAAGTTTAATACGGGGAGTCACTGCCCCAGGAATGAACCCATTACCCATTTATACACCATTTTTGACTGAAAAGGTGTCCTCTTTCGTGTACTTTCCATTAAAAAATAGTGTCCCTTAAAAAGTCGCTTTTCTTTGCATCCCGCTTTGAATGCACTGTCCCGCTCTTTTACCTATTTTTAAACTGTATGAATAGATGACAAAAAAAAAACAGATATTTTCTCTGCATATTGTTTTTTAATCCTTCCTTTTGGGTCCTTTTCTAAACCTTTCATATGTACTTTTGATATTAAAATTCGCTACCCTCCAACATACCTAAAACCTTAGCTACCCCCTTCGGGCAGAGCCAGTTGACGTATACGCTATTATCATAGAGAGTTGCCCGGGCGCTCAGCTGGGGTAAACTTCCCAAAAGTCTTTGTTTCTCCTCGAGAAACTGATATTTTCTCTTATGTAAGTCCCGACGCTGAAAGGTGCTTCTTTACGCATCCTTGAACTGGACAAAAAAAGAGCTGGCTTTCGATTGCATTCCTTTTTGCACACCCCCGGGGGTCCAGGGGTCATACCGATAATGCCGATCGCCGGCTGTGCGTAAGTCTTTCAAATAAAGCCCAGTTTTGGAAGTTAGGAAGTATTGATCATTGAAACGATAAATTATATTGGCCAATATTTCGGTCTGCAACACAAACCTTCAATGGGGGATAAAAAAGAACAAAAAATGAATACAGATGCAAGATGAATTCGAACGTTAGGTTACTCATGCGAGATTTCAATACATAGTAAACAGAAAATGATAGGCTACTTATAAAGGATAAATGTCACCTACTGAGTTCATCACGTTGATTTATAACACGGGGTCCTAATGCCATTTTCTTTTTTATTATTATTCTTTCTTTTTTCTGTCACTCTTCCTGCTGTAAGGACCAATTTATTGTTTTAATTTTAAAATTTGGTCAGTACTAAAGATGTTACTGATCGAGGTCTACTAAAGATCCTGCTGACCCTCACTAACTAGTTTGTCATCGTGGTTTTGCCTTCACAAATGTCCGTGGTACTGAGTTGCCTGGGGCAGGAATTTCATTCCGCACGATGTTTGTACGAATTACGTAGGAAATTTATCCCTCCTTCCCTCCAAACCAGGATGGGAAAATAGTGCATTTTGGCTTTTGCGCGGCTTCATCCATGATTTGGGGCGGGGTGGGGAGGGGGGGGGGGTTGGTTTGCTGCTTCATTCTTCAAGATTCTGTCCAAGATTGTAGCTCAATGGGGTGTTCCTATAATCTGATGATCTTTTGGCCTAAAATAAGCATGCTAGGATCAGCAGGCCAGATATCCCAAAATAATAGTAACGCATGTGGCATAATTTTTTGTTTCTCAAATGTTTCGTAATCAGTTCGTCGTACTTTCAACCAGCCAATTTGTTTAAATATATATTGTTTTGTTTTATCCTTTTGTTTACTTCTTCATCGCCTTGCCGTAAGGATCAGTCTGCCGTTTTATATTTTTCTACAAGTTTAATTGTACTGATCCAGGTCTACAAGTGGGAGATCCGGCACCACCCATTTGTTGGTGGCCAGCTGACATATCTCTTTTACTTTTGGATTTTAGTTTTAGGAAGGATTTAGTGCATTATGCAGCACAAATCTTACTTACTCCTACCATAACTTTTCCGACACAGTGCTGCTGACATTCCCCTCCCTCTCCCGCTGGGGCGTCACCCTACCCTAGGACAAACGCGAGTAACGCATTCTCCTTCCCGCTCCGGGCAGTTACGGTGATCAGTGATGTGAGGAGACCGCAATAGCCGGTTATATATTTCCAAAACATCTTCATTTCCTAAGAGATAAGTATTATATTTAGTCTTTATCAATCGTTATGTAAGCCAACGTCGGTAAATCTGTTTTTTTATGTGCATGAATCCAATTGGTAGTAAGTTTTGAACCTGGGGTTTTGAAACATGTGATCCGAATACTGTTAAGCATTGACCGCCGGTCAAAATTAGGCTTTCGACTGCCAACGGGCGCATTGTAAGTGAAATAATTAGGCAAAAGAAGTGCAGATAAGTCGAGTCTAATCAATATTGCTCAAGAGCATAGAGCTTTTGGAGGAATCTGGCCAACAGAGCATTTTTATTGATTTAACCGCCTTCGAATGTCGTGACAAAATGGCGTGTTTTGACCTCAAGGGTCGCTTTTGTTTGGCGTTCAAAAATTTTCCCTGCAGGATTGCCCAAGAATTTTATTGCATTTATTTGAGGAAGACACCTTGCTCTTTCTGTCGGTAGGTACGTTATGGCTCAAAGTCGTATACCAAGTAGTGATTTTTGTGTCTGAAATTTGCCAATTTTATGCCTGTCAAAAATCGGTAAAATAAGTCAAATTATTAAAAATCCGAAAAATATTAGATTTGCTGTCGAATAGGAAAATTTCACATCGAAACTATTGCTTAAGTTGTACTCTGTCTATTAAGATTTTCATAGGCAGAGTTTTTTACTTCTTTAATTTTTAAACGATTTTTAAGTAATATATGGTCTTGAACCCGTGAAAACTGATCTGAGAGCCTCCGAACCAACTCGGTGGCCGTACGCGTAAAATAAAAATCCAATCGAACTAAAAGTTATTTTTCTAGAAATAGTTTACCTAGACCTATATTCTGACAAAGTTTGGGGATTTTCGATTTTTTCATTTTGCACACCCCCAGGCGATATTTACGGACGGCCGCTCTTAAATCGTAAAAAACTGCATAAAACCTACTAAAGGCGAGATTAAAAAGCACATAAAATCACAAAAAAGCTTTCTGAAATAAAAATGTCTTGAGTGTCTTTTTAAAAGATGCTACTGAGCGGCTACTCCTAATTAAATAGGGCAATGAACTCCATAGTTGAGGAGCAGCAGCAGCAAAAGATCGATCAAGCAGCAAATTCGCAAATTTAATGCGGTACATATTTCTAATAAGTTTCTGCCCCTGGAGTTTACTGTGCCGGAATCCTGCGAATGCCTAAAGAATTGGGAATCGATTTTGTAATCTTCAGGGTCAGGCAAGAAAGTATTATCGTCATTCATTACTACTTCTTGAATTTCACCTGTTCTTGCATTATAATCACCTTGTGCGATAATGCCACCCTTTTGCGAAAAAGAAAGCATTTCTACTTCTATTTTCGAAATTAAATCATCATTATTATTTCTTTCGTAGTTAGGCGGGCTTAAATAGACTGTTCCTAAGTATATATCGTTTTTAAATCCAAAATAATTTCTATCAAGTTTACACCAGATGGTGTTTTTGTTTTCTGTTGGAATGTACGAGACTCCGTTAGCGAGTTTCTGGTTTATGTACAAAGATAAACCCCCAAAAGTGCGTTTTCCTGACTTGTTTCTACTTTTGACAAAATGTTTGAAGTTATTGACGGCAAGCTCTGAGTCATAATTTGCATGCGTTTCAACTACTGCAAAGATATCGTGCTTGTTGATAATGTTTAAAAACTCTTTTGTTTTAGCTTATTTCCTAATGTTCTGCTGTTGTACCCATTAAGATTCCAAAATCCTAATCGTAAAGGCCGTGACATGAAAGGAAGAATACAGAACGAAAATCATGACTAAATAGTTGCTTATCTGGTTAACCTCAGTTCACTTTGTCTTAAGCATTCTGCAAGGAGGTTAAGTCCTTGTAGTGGTTGACTGATCCTATTACTCGCTCCATGGTTGAAAGTTTGAGGTCCGGCTTGGACTCGAATCTCTCGTCGATTCCTTCTTACATCTAGGGATGTCGGCCGGCTCTCAAAGTTTCTGCCACGCAGTCCTAAGTGATGTTTGATATTCGCTACAAGTTTTCTGGTGCCGATTCTGTTATTTAGGGGGTGTTTACATGAGAAAACTCGCACCGGCGCGAGTTTCATACCGGCATGACTTTTTGATTTCGTATCGCGTTTACATGATGACTGGGTCATTTCACATCTCGTTATTTGAAGGTACACTTCGTGTTGATAAAATGCACGTGTGATTCAAAATCGCGAATATTACGCATGCGCTACCCGTTCCAGTCTACCGGCAGACCGATTTCACACCGAAACGGGTGGTCGCTTCGTGTTTACTTGATAACGTTGAGAGATTTCGTACCGGAGTGAAATTCTCGCCCCGGTACAAGAACCGGGATGAACTCACGCCGGGGTGACTCGCTCCAGCATGAAATTTGTAGTGGTATCATGTAAACAAATATAGAGCCATGAGAGGGAACCAGAGTGAACTCGCCCCGGTGTCATGTAAACACCCCCTTAGATGGACATCGTCATAAAATACTTGATCATTTAAATTCCCATACATATCGCATGTAACTCTTTTGTTGTCAATGTAAATCAGGTCCAACTTCGAACAAATACTTTCGTAGAAACAGTTAATTTCATCAATTAGTGTATTTTTAGCTTCCTCCGGCCCGTGGGACATAGGTTAGGCCTGAGAGTCCTAAGTAAGGACTCTTACACAAGCCTTCTTTAAGATTTCTTACACAAGCCTTCTGTAACGACTCATACACAACCCTTCTGTAAGGGATATCCTCTGTAAGTATCTTACACAAGCAGTCTGTTAGTCATACACAACACAAGTGTTAAAGAAAGCGTTCGTAAGAACGACTCTTAGAAATTAGCTTTGTTAATTAAAGTGCGTTATTTAGCAAAGCAACAACTAAAATAGGGTAATTTTTTTGAAGTGGAATATATAAGGTACTTTATATTATATTCTGCTACTGTTTTTATATAAGGTTCTGTGCCCAGCTGCTAAGAATGATCCAAAATTTGAGAGAAATTAAGACGGAATCCGTCAGGAAATTGAGTAATTTTAATTTTCATTGGACAAAAAACTTGTACCAGAATAATTTAAACAATATCGCATTCTTTTTCACATTTCTCAAGGGCTATATTTGTAATTAGTTATATGTAATAATACCAAAGAAAATTTCTCATCAGAGCCCGAGAAAATAAACGTCAAATTTCAGCAAAACGACACCGTTACACATGAGATTTTCAGAGTTTTACCTGTATTTTCACAATTCTTGTGAAATTTGACATTTTTTTTCCTCAGGCTTCCATGACTTCCACGAGAAATAGTCTTTGGTGTTATTACAGATAATAAAATTTATATAACACCCTTTGGCCAGCTGCTGATAATGATCCAGATAGTTTATCTTATCAGTTTTCACTATCAAGAAATTTAACAGCTTCTAAAACCTAAAAAGTTTTACACAGCGAAATAATTCATTTAGTTCTGTGACAGTCTAATAAGAATGTCCTTCCTTTTCAAAATCTTAGTAAGTTTTTGTTAAATCAAGTACAACAGCATCAGTCGTAGGTGTCGTAGTTGTTGTGACAGCTGTCAACAAGGGACCGAGTTTCAATCATTGGTGTTTCTTCGCCAGAGTATCTACTGCTATCCTGTAATTTCTGTTTTATTGGCAGAAGGCAGCAAACAAAACGCTTGTGGGCAATACCACGAAGGCGAGTCTTGAACTGTTCAGTGAAAACACAAAACAGCAGGAAATTGGCAAAGCCTTGGCTGCTGCCTCCGAACCCCTGTGAGAACAAAAAGGAAGAAAAGGAAGAAAAAATTTGCAACGAATGATAATCATGATTAGCTGACTTTATTTTGTCCGGAATAAGCCATTCCTGGCCATTTTGAATTCCTATTTGTTCCAATTTTACTTCGTAAAACTTTAATTGCACTTTGTAGCGCTTCTTTTATATCGCGATACAAAGTTTTCGTAACACTAGCGGGACAGTCTCGCATATCAGTGATTCCATTTTAGGAAGTAAATTTTGATTGGTTCTCCAAAACAACCCAGCATTGAAACAGAGTTGTACGCTTCAGGGTTATATGCTGCTGTTATAACATGACAAGGGTAACGCTCTGATTGGTCAGTTAGCCTCTACCATTTGCCCGTCGGTGCACGCCAAGAAAAGCTAGCGCGATAAAATTGAGGCAAATTCAGCATATCTCCTCTCCTGTGCGGTTTAAAATGCACCGATAAAATATAC
Source organism: Porites divaricata (assembly GCA_038088405.1). Classification (NCBI taxonomy): domain Eukaryota; kingdom Metazoa; phylum Cnidaria; class Anthozoa; order Scleractinia; family Poritidae; genus Porites; species Porites divaricata. The sequence goes on along the minus strand of JBBMOI010000014.1, from coordinate 128,316 downwards.
AAATGAAAAATGAAAGTTGAAGAAAATGTTCAGTTGTCGTTCTGAGGTTCAGTTGTCTTCGCGAGTGGAACCTTAGAAGAAAAACTCCGAGTGAGCAAAGTTTTTTGAGGATTTAAGCCCGACATTTAAGGTACACTTTGTGTGTTTTTATTGTACAGAAAGTCTGTTTTGAAATGGAAATGAATTAATTAGTATTGGGTTATTGACGTTTTAGTCAAGTTAAAGTTAAACTCAAGCAAATTTTGTAGGAAACGCGCTCAGATTCGAGACAGCTAATTTGTTGTGTAGCTTTCCTCGCTAAAAAACATTTAATTGAGTTATAATTACGGACACATTACGTTAGAAGGAATGCAAATTTCATTTGAGTACAGGAACATTTGGGTTTTCAAGTAATCTTCTTCCAAAAATGACTTTTCTGTTTATTATGTAACTAATGAGCTTAGAGAAACTACACACTAAATCTGGAGTGCATAGCAGTCCTTTGTTGCTTTTTAGAAAGCCTGAGTTTTTCCATTCATTTTCTATAATCCGACAACACAAAAATTACAGATAATGTATGGAAGACGTCAAATTTTCTAAAAAGCGACAGAGGACTGCTGTGCACTCCACATGTATAGTGTATAATTTCTTCAAGTTCATTAGTTTAAGGTTCCAAAGAGAGTACATTCAATTAGGAAGAATAAGGTAACTTTGAATTCTTGTCCTGATCTTGTCCTGATTACCCAGTATGCCCTCACAACCGTAAAGGGTCTATCAGCGACAGCTGTGTCGACGAATTCTTGCAATTTGGACTTTCAGCTCGATTTCCCCTGACAAATTTCGATACGAAAATAGTTAATATTTTTTTAAAAAATTAGTGTTACCTGTTATTCTAAAGGAAATACTATCAATTTTTCATATTTCTTCTTTTCGTTTCTTATTTTAGTTTATAGTGTTTACAGTTGCAGCTTTAGTTTTCCCTCGAAGTATTTACCGGCCAAGTAGACAAGATGCCTTTCAGAATAACAACAAAAATCGTGTTGCAATTTACCTTAAGGCAGAGAACGGTTGATTCGGCGAAAGAAAAACTGAAACTCAAAGGCATGATTTGTTTACTCGCGGGCAGATGACAGCATACATCAACTTGTCTACGGTACCGATGACTGACCCAACCGAAGGCAAATGGAATTGTTTTCTCTTTTTATTATGTTATAAAAGAAATGGTAAACGTTGCATCTGTGCAACCATCGAGTCATGGATGCACTTTGGGTGGTTTGCTAAGCACTCAAGAAGCTAGAGTTGCACTCGGCTATCGCCTCCTGCAACCTCTTTTTTTCTTTTCAATGCTGTATTTTTAAAAAGGTTATGGCTACTGATCTTGATCTTGACTAATAAATATCCATGACTAAATTGGGAACAGAATTGTAAAATCCGGATAATCGAGGTCCGGATAATCGAGGTTCGACTGTATTTATTTATTATTTATTTATTTATTTACCAGCTTTTCTGGACACAGACCAGCCCAGATGGAATGTGCACTAACAGTACTCAGGTCCCATGCGAGGTGCCATCCCTACCCAATCCCACAACCCGTAAAGGTTGGCCACACTACCTGGGTTTACGACCACTACTCTTTTCGAATAGTGATGTGAGTTCTTTTACGTCCCACAAGAACAAATCAGAGAAAGTGCTGTGAGACGGCACCTACGGTTTTTCGTCCTTGTCCGAGAAGACTAGAAATCTAAACATTTGCAGATGTCATTACAAAGGCAGCACTTTCTTCTCAGTTATTCTGTGTTAAAGACCTTGAGTGCTGGTCCGGCCGGGGTTTGAGCCCGCGACCTTCCGCTCGGCAGACCGGTGCTCTACCAATTGAGCCAAACAGGCGGTTCTTTCGTGCTTAGCAACCTCCCGCGTCCATCAAAAACTCGATGAATGCACGCTGCACGTTTAAAAATAGAGTGCATGATATATGATAAAGTTCAATGCAATGGCTTTGTATTAAAAAAACTGGCAAGATTGAACTCAGCTTGTGGAATTCACCCGTTTAACATGCACTTCGTTCGTCACTTTAACTAACCGCCACATGAAAGTCTTCAAGGTCACATCAAAAATCTAGAGTCCTTGAATCAAATACTTCTGAATCAAATTGAATTTTTTTTCTTGGTCAAGTTTACTGATCTTGAAACCGTTTCAATATATACTTAAAGCTGCATTTGAGGTTGAAATTTAACTTCTACATGGAATCTTAAAACGGGCCGTGGAGTGGGAGGGGTGCGATACAAATCTTTTTCCAAGTTTCAAGTTCTTATTTTGTTTATTTAATTTTTATGTTTTAATCTTTGTTCCCTGTCCAAGATCCACTGGGGAACCTTGAGGAACGCCAGATTTCACTGTTTTGAAGTCAGAGCATGCGCCTTCTAATCTGACACATTGCTGACGACCTAGCAGGTATGTGGAGAGAACATAGGTCTTCAATTTCGAGAGCAAAAGGCGGTCGTTTATAGCGTGAAACGTTTTGCTCAAGTCCACTGCGACCGCCGCTACAACTTCCCTGTTATCAGTACTGTTCCTCCAATCTTCAGTCATTTTTAGCGATGCAGTGCAGCAAGAATGGGTTTTCATAAATCCAGATAAGTTTGAGGACAAAACGTTACGAAATGCATTCCAAGTTTGGTCGTAAATAACTTTTTCAAACACCTTCGATGGCGAAGTTAATATTGAGACAGGGCGGTAGTTTGCTTTGTCTGTGTCAATCCCGCTTTTAAAGAGAGGAGTGAGGTGCCCTTGCTTCCATTCAGGCGGCAATGAGCGTTACATAGACGACAACTTTATGATATATGGACACGATCAGTATCAATCAATCAATCAATCAATCATTTATTTTAACACATTGCGTCAAAGAGCTAAAAAACTCGATCTAAATACCAATGTACAGGACCTTAACACATTCACTTCCTTTCTCAATGACATACACCCCACCATAAAATTCACATGCGACTATTCCTTCACATCCACACCCTTTCTCGATGTCAACCTCTCACTTCACAATGGCAAAATCGTCAGTGACTGGTTTAACACCAAACCTACAGACAAAAACCAATACTTACTCCATTCGTCATGTCATCCCATACACATCAAACGTGCAATTCCTTTCAGTCTAGCTCTCAGACTCCGCCGCATTTGTTCAACCAACGAGACCTTCACACTACGCACCAATGAACTTATTGACTATCTTTAGAAACGTGGCTATAACCGCTATTTTCTTCAACGAGTTAAGAAAATCACACAGACAGAAGCACTTACGCCCAATGACACTTCCACACTGGACAAAACAGAACGTGTTCCCTTCGTTATCACCTACAACCGAGCCCTTCGTTCCATCTCATCCATTATTCGCAAACACTTTCACATCCTTATTTCATCCTTATTTCATCCCCCACGCATTGTAGCTTATAGACGTAGTAGTAGCCTCAGTGATTTTCTAGTTTGGGCCAAACTTCGCAATCTCACACAACACAACCAGCCCCGGGGCTCATACCCATGCGGAAAAAACTAGTCTCACTTGCAAATACATATCTGACGGACAAATTTCATATACATTCTACTATACAGGCGAAACCAGACCTATCACTCATCACCAGGGGGGGAAGGTAACTCTATTGTTTTCCACCTAAGTTTCTTGACCCACTCACCCTGCCAGTATGACGTCACATAGTAACGGCCAAGAGCCTCGTGTCGCTTGTGCAAATTAGCAAGGGATACGACAGTTATTTGCACGAGCGAAGTCGAGGGAAAGCTAAGAAGCTTGCAAATATCGCGGTATATCGCTTATTTGGTCGAATGTGTGTGAGTTTTGGTTTTGCTATAATCTGCTTGTGTAAACCGGTTTAATATTTTGTGTCCGTGATTGTATAATTTCGTTAATTTGTTTTGCGGGCCGTGTTGCGGGATTGCCATCTATTTCACGGGACCGGCAAGGTCACCAAAACTTAAATCTTTTTTTTTCTAAACTAGGCAAGGTCTAGTCTCCAGAATAGGAGGTTCCATTCACAGATCACGCATGTTTGTATTTCGTCTATTCTTTTGCTAATTAAATGGGTCTAACTTCATATCATTCCTTTCGAGTCTGGGCCTCTGTTGATCTCCTAATTCTCCACCAAATTCAGTAAAGCTAGTTCGATAGTTTATCTACATCGAGTAGGCCCAGTTGAACCCGAAATAATGCGAAATAGCTATGAAATAAGCGCTTAAGCTAATTTTACTAAAATGTATATTTGAATTCATGATAAATACAGCTCCACCAGCTTCAAACAGCGTCTATGGCACAGGAAAATTGTTTTGATATGACAAAATTAATTTTTCAGATCTTGTGTGTCGTTGTGGTGCAGTGGTCAAGGAGTTGCTTGCATGTGCAGATAAACCGGGTTCGACTCCCGGCGACGTTGTTTTCTGTTTTTTGTATAGCGTTTTTTTCCTGTTTGGTCTCTTTTTTAACAAGAGAATGGCAGTACAACGCTGAGAAACACAAGGAAAAAGCCTCTGCTAGCAGGGTAGCTATCGAGGAGTGTTTTGCAGCAAACCTTAGGAAAGTTCAAAGTCTCATCAAGGTACAGAGCTTTCAGTAGTAGTTGTGATTTGTTTATTAGGATCGTTTTGAATTTTAATTTTGGATTTAAGGTGTTGGCTGATCGTAATAAACGAAGTGAAATGTTATGAAGTGTGAATGTTTATTCTCATTATTCAGTTATGAAATGTAGAGCTGTAAGCTCATATTTAAATAGCTTTCTGAATATACTTGCTTCCGATAAATTTGACACTTTCTCCAGTAATTTTTATCAGCATCAAGTTATCCTTGCCCGGGAAAAATGATGTAACCTATAAGTCGATCGAGCGCGTTGTTGTTGGTTAAGATCTAACGCGGTTGCGTTTTAGTTTCCCGCGCAATTTTGGTACCGAAAGACAAATACGATATGCAAGAAAAACAAATATGCATGATATTATTTTTTTTTTCAATTTTGTAAGCATTTCTGATTTCCTCTGCTGGTTCGCTTCTTGCTTCTAAACAGTCTAAAATATTTACTGTGGGAAAAATACTGCAATTATCCGCTGACCATCACGCAGGGTGACCGCTTTGCAAGTTGTAAGAACATCGTTTCTTGATCCCAGACCTCGTCTCTCCCCCCCCCCCCCCCCCCCCCCGCCTGGTCCTAGCTTAATCTCATCATCGTGTGTAAGATCCTGAAGAAGGAAGGCCTTGTCTTCCGAAATATTGGTAGAATTATATATATTCCCGATCGTAAAATCAGCCTTGCTTCTTTTGTTTCATACATCATCAGCATTGTCGAATGTGTAGGCCGAAGACCACGGGACCCTTTTTAATTCACCCAAAAAGTCAGGCAAGTTAAAATTCTTCATACTCCTAAACTCTAAATTCCAGACGATTACTTCGAGTCGTTTTCTCCTCTCAGCAACGTTTGAATCGACCGGCGGTTAATGTCGTCCGGTGACGTCACTACCCGAAAATAGGGTAGTGATTTTGATTGTCCAAACATTCGCATAATTATGTACAATTATGAGAAATTTTAGCGGGATTGTCGTTTGATACTCAGCGGATCGCATCCCTGGCACGCTTTCTTGGAGTTCAACATTTCGACAACCTTTATCGTAAACAGCAAAAATTACCCTTGTCTTCGAAACTAAATTGTGTTCCGAATGAAGAATCATTGCGGAGAGTCGGTAGATTTTTCATTTAGGGCCGGGTTTGTGGTTTCGGCAATGACTTTGTTTCATGTTTGTGCGAAGTTTTCTGGGATTTACGTTATAATTTGAGCTTCTTGTCATTTTCACCGCCAAGCGTTTCTTGTTTTCTTTCTTCTTCGTTTAGGACCAAATAGCTTTTTTCAATTAAAGCAAATTGTTGTGTTTTTGAAGTGTTCCGTGTGTGCATTTAAGCTTATTTCATTGTGTGATTGCGATCGAGCTTGATTATTGAATTATAAGGGATTCACTCAGAGTACCGCATGCAGTTGACAGTTTAAACGTTAAAATGAATTACTGTCAAAAAGAGTAAAGCAGTTCTGTATCATGTGGACATTTCCAGACGATATTTTCAGTTGAAAACCATGTTTTATTTTGCATGAATTAAAGCAAAGGAATAGTGTCGTCACTGGATGGCATTAGCTGCTCGTCGATTCAGACGTCACTGAGGGAGTGAAAATGACTCGAAGTAATCGTCTGAAATTCGGACTTGATCAAGCGTGGCTTTGGCCTTGAATTCTTATTTTTTCGCACTGTAAAGATTAAGTAGTGATCGCTCAGTTCAACTACTAGTAGCATAACATTACGGGTGACTAGTTAACAAAACATTGATGAGACTTTTAGATGTTTTAGTTATTCTTTTCGGTTCATTGATTCGGTTTAAGAGACAGAATCGATTACAGAAGTCTACCAGCCTTAAGTCAGGAAAACAGCCTTTATCACTATTCTTATACATGTCCACATTGAAGTCTCCAAGTAAAAGCAGCTCCTTTCTAGCGTTATACTTATTTTCTGCAGCTGTTGAAAGGGGGGCGAGGGGGCTAGAAAATCAGATTCCTTGCACTTAGTTGGACTTGTATAACAAGCACACACTATAAAGCGACTGTTATCAGAGTCCTTGGCATCCAAACAAATGGATTTAATATTGCTACTTTCTAGTTTTACGATATCAATAACAGAAACACTACGTTTACAAAAGCCAAAAAAAGGAAAAAGGGGAAAAAATTAAATTGAGTAAAGTAGTATATTTTATGGGATAAAATATCAAGCATACATATAGAGGGCTTAGGACCAACCATGAAAGCCAAGGGTTCATGGTATTTTCTGTATTAAATTCAATACAGAGATCTACTCTTTGCAGTCATTGAAAAATCGTGCATATTGACTTTAAAATTATATTTGGACAGTTAGAGCATTCCACAGAGCTTTCCCTTTAATAGTCTACTCTTGAACTTTCGACAACAAAATAGTCACCTAGTGAGACCACCATGCTTTTTATGGAAGAATTTTAGCTTTAAATAATAACTAAATAGATAGATAGATAACGATTTAGAGGTGGCACACCAACTAAGTGGTTCTTCGTCTACCTGATTATTGGTCAAATTGGAATACGTAAGTAGGGGTAAATATATTAGAAATACAAATATTAGGTATTAAGAGCGTGTCTCCGTAAAAACCGACCAGTGATTTCGGATCAAAAGATTGATTTCCCTTATATTCTGGGATATTAAAGTCTTTTCCTAATTAGTTACAAAAATGCATTTTGTTTGACCGAAAATGCGAAATATAATTTTTTACGAATTTTTGAATTTTGGACCGATTGGCACCGGCGCCATAGCCTTTGAAACTGCAAAAATCGCCTACATTGCCGGCGCTACAGAAAACAAACAACTCGTTCAAGAAGCACGATTTTCTTTTTAATACACGGATACACCACTCTAGATGTCCTAGCCATATCACAGTTCCGAATTATTTATTCATTTTAACGGCAAGAATCTTTTTTCTTGCACGTGTTATCGGCCTTCCATCAAAACACGAAAATAGCTCAACTTTGAGGGCAGTTTAAAAAAGTGTGGCACCTGTCTGAACTTTGCTATCTGTATTAATACAGACTAGAAGTGATAGTAAAACGTAAAAAGGAATAAAATTTTTGTGCTCTTTACGTGTTCGAACTTGACCGCCGTTTGAATTTATAGAAATTTTGAAGACCTGATAATTAACGAACACTTGCCTTAACTTGTCGCTTTGCTCGTGAAAGTCCAAGTTGACTTGATGGTTTGATGGATCTATCCTTAGTTCTTTTTCATTTTAAGGTTATTTCTTAATCATTTGAAACTATATTGACCGATGATTCCGCGTTTATACCTGTTTTGTTGCAATGTTATCTGGTTTGTAACATGTCGTATCCGCGAGCGTGACTGGTTCGTGACACCCGACCTTGAGATCGACTCCTCAAGATATGGCAGTAAAATTTCTTCGGCAAATAAAACTAATTTGTTCGCAAATGTGACGCGATAAGACGCTAACAAAGCGATTTAGCCCGGTTATCTATTTGAAATGCTGTATGCGTAGTTGTATGCGTGACTTTGTATTTCATGCCCAGTCCTCGTGGACTGGACACCAACCCGGGCGGGGGGGAGGGGGGGGGGGGGGGGGTACTTGGGTTGATGTTTGCTGGGTATGTGCCGCTGGCCTCTCAGAGCCCCCACCCCATTTTAGTCTATTTTTCGGCCAATTATAGACCCCATCTTAGTCACATTTTGGAAAATGTAATTTTTGCGATCCCAACTTAGTCACTTTCTATTTATGCATCTACCCTGTCAATCCTTTAAAAAGCCGGGCCATGCAAGCTTATTGTTAAATTTAATAAACAACTTTCTGATCTTTTTAACCGAGAATCTTCCCATTTTGATTCCCTATTTACCCCCAAAATTCGAAAATTTGCGACCCCATTCTAGTAACTCTATTAAAAATGCGACGCCATAATAGTCACTCCAGTTGTGAAAATGCGACCCCATCCAGCGGCACATCCCCATTAGGCTCTTGTAAGGGAGTACCCCCCCCGGGACACCAAGCAGACAAGGGGTAGCAATATCTTCATCAAAGTTTTCCTTCTCGGACTTGGGAAATTCTCCTTGAAGAGATTTTCGAGGTCCGAAATATTCAGTATGTACGTTGTGAAAATGACAGGAAGATATAACGAACCACTTAAAATAAATACCTCTTATTAGCCGAGTTTTTTTCCATCGATTTATGGCCCAAGCGCGAAGCGCGCGGGCCATAAATAGATGGCAAAAAAACGAGGATCCGTAATTTACAGTACGGACCGAAAAAACGAGGCTAATAAGATGTTTATTATATGGCTTCTTCCTGTTTGGGAGACCGGAAACACGTGCAGGACGCACGATTTGACAGTCAGTTGACAGGTGTCAAAAAGAAAGTTTTTATTGGCGCACGAAAACAATAGCACATAACAAAGGCTTTCCGAGAAAGTAAAAACAAACTCGCCATGTTAAAAAAGTTTATTTGGTCAAAACTAAGAGCACTGTAAGTTTTAGCTCTTTAGTGTACGCTGGAGTATTTTGGAAACCGGGCATTGTGTCTGTCTAGAAGTCGTTTCTATCTTTCCTCCGTTTGTCCTTGTGAAAAAACACTGCAAAAGGCAAAGAAGCTTTTCAAGGTAAGTTTGTTGTCATTGTCGAAGAAGTAATTGTTTTTGGGAAAACCTCTCTTTCTGCCAGTTCATTCTCGTCTTCAGTTACGATCCGCGTTAAAATTTTCAAACACTAACTAGAATTCTCTTCCTCGGTAAGGTTGCGATTCAGTTTCTACAACAGCTTCGTTCTCATTAAAACTGAAGCTAAGTTAAAATTTGGAAAGGCAAAGTCAACATCCCAGTCCTCAGGGTTTACATACATATTTCAAAGTTTATTCGGTGGAAACTAAGAGCACTGTATGTATTTACCCGTTAATGTAACACCGGAGTCTTTTGAAAACTGCACATTATTGTTCTGGCTCGAACTCGCTTCTATCTTTCTTTCGTTGGTCTATGAAAGGACACTGCAAATGGCAAAGAAGCTTGTCAAGATGATCGGGTGCAGTTATGTTTGTTATCATATTTGTTGAAGGAATTACTCATTTTCTCTCTGCCAGTCGATTTTCGTCTTCGTAACTGTGTACTACGATGAAATTTTCAAACACTGACTAGAATCCTCTCCGATTAGATTACGATTTTATAGTTTCTTCATCGCCTTCGTTCACAAATAAACACAGTTTAAAATGTTGAAGGCCAAAGTCAACATCCAAGTCCTCAAGGTTGACAGGCGTCTTATAACTTTATTTAAACATTTTTTGCGAGGTAAAGAGATTTAGACCTCCAAAATGAGCATTTTCTTTAAAAAGTTTGGTCCGTATAGCAAGTTACGGACCGCAAATTGGCCAATCGCATGGCGAAAATAGACTCAGCCATATAATAAGAACTGATATTCGTGACAGGGCGGGTCTGTTCCTTTGTGTGAGATATAACTGATCATAAAATCTGGGCTGCAACTGGCTCGAAACTGGCGTCCTTTAAGAAGGTGTCGATATCTTCTTCAGTTAGGAGCAATGAAAAGCTAAAAAATGATCATAATTCCTACTCGGTCAAGTAGGCTTTCTACTGCGCTACTTTGCGTTTGCACTTGCTTTTGAGGGGCAAGTATTGGTACAGTTGGTTATTGCGCGGCCTGCTATGGGAGAAGTCCCGAGGTCGATCTCCAAATGTGACCTCCAATCCTTTTTTCGTCTTCTTTCCTTTCCGTGTTACATATTAGCCTGAAGGCGGACGAGGGCTGTGAAACCGCGAGGCGATTGGGGCGGGAGCAATGATCGTTAGGTTATATTTACAAAGAAGTTCTGGATTTTTGCTTTATGTTAAATTTGCACGGAATATTTTTACAAACTTTTTCTTTTTTCTGCTTCCAGATTTCTAGTATTCTTGAAAGTCAATTTAATATTAATCGACATTTCGCTTTTAGTAGAGTAGATGCACGTGACTCAGGAAACAACGCGAAAATTTGACAATAAAGAAAGAATCATTGACAACGGCATACTATGAGGCAGGTGGAATGAAGCAACAGACATGGAAAAAGAAATGTGCATTGCTGAAGTAATAGCGCCAAACGCTGGGGATCAACGATTTAGATCATGCGCTCCATTGTCAGATCGAAACAACAAAAATCCTTCCAGTGCCCTGCTTGCTCTTCTACAGGCATAAAAATATGCGCTATCAAGAAACCTTAAGACCCAGGTTCTTAGTCTTAATGCTTACCGCTACCTGATGGAAAAGCTACAAAAGCTACATGAGCTCTTCGGATGCATAATTATGTGACAAATAAAGAGGGCAAGAGTTCACATTTCGTGGCCACGGCCCAGTACGTTAGCCCTTGTGAATCATTTTATAGAGCTGTACACATTTTATTAGCTTTACTGGGTTTTATTACCTATACATAATTACGTAGAAACATTTTTAAAAAATCCTCGACGTGTTAGTCCAGTCCAATGATTTTCCACGCAACAGTGGGGCCTGGAACGAACTTTAGTAGCGTCACGTAATTCTCTCTTGGTAGCGTTTTAGCGGATTCTCAATTTCCTTCTCTAAAATGTGTCGAGTCAATTTTTTCAATGCATCTACGTTAAACTAAAGAAGTAAATTTATCGATGTATGGCGATTCAAAGGCAATTACATCTAACAAACAGCGGAAAAAATTTGAATGTCACGAAACAACCGTGTCACGCTCGCGGCCAGCAACGAGTGCCATTACTTTTATCACAAACAAGACAAAAAATGCCGTTGGAGGACTAATGTTAAGAAAACCAATATTTGTATAGTAAAAGCGATTGCTTCAGGCACAATAGTTTCCTCCACAAACCAAGAAGGACATTACAAACAGCGAAGTTAAAGGAGAAGAATGACAAGGCAAGTGTTCGTTGATTATCTTGTCTTCGAAATTTCTGGAAATTCAAACGGCGGTCAAGTTCGAAAACGTCAAGAGCACAAAATTTGTATTCCTTTTTACGTTTTACTATCATTTCTAGTTTGTATTAATACAGATAGCAAGTTTCAGACAGGTGCCACACTTTTTTAAACTGCCCTCAAAGCTGAGCTATTTTCGTGTTTTGATGGAAGGCCGATAACGCGTGCAAGAAAAAAGATTCTTGCCGTTAAAATTTATAAATAATTCGGAACTGTGATATGGCTAGGACATCTAGAGTGGTGTATCCGTATATTAAAAAGAAAATCGGGCTTCTCGAACGAGTTGCTTGTTTTCTGTAGCACCGGCAATGTAGGCGATTTTTGCCGTTTCAAAGGCTATGGCGCCGGTGCCAACCGGTCGAAAAGTCAAAAATTCGTAAAAAAATATATTTCCCATTTTCGGTCAAACAAAATGCATTTTTGTAACTAATCAGGTAAAGACTTTAATATCCCAGAATATAAGGAAAATTAGTTTTTTGATCCGAAATCACTGGTCAGTTTTTACGGAGACACGCTCTTAAATGCTCTTCACTTGGCTTCTTATCATCATTTGATTTAAGCTAGCGGGCCAGACAAAGCCGCCGTGGAAAGATCTTGCCTAACAGCACCACACTGGTAGAGAATGCTGAAAGGTCATTTCTCGACATATCTGTTGTTGATTCAACCCCGAGAATATCATTTTGATAAAAGGCTTTTTTGCCAGCTCCGGGCAAAATTAGCTTGTGTACAGCCGCCCCTCTCCTCAAAAAAATCGGAAAGGAGCTCCTTTCCGATTTTTTTGAGGAGAGGGGCGGCTGTACACAGGCTAGGCAAAATGAACTCCTTTCATCCAGTTTTCATAAATTGACTTATTACATCGGACACGCGGGTTCAGCTCAAGTGGAATCTGACAGAGATCACTTAACCGCTGCTCGTGCTGCTCATGCATGTTTTGGAAATGTTTGGAAAACTCAAGGGAAAATGGTTCGATTAATTGTCATAACCACTGTGTTAAGTGTGTTTATATTGTTGTTATATATACCATATGTACCGAGCAAAGATTTGAATTACAACCAAGGCGTAGAGACGAGGCGGATTATTGAACAGCCCTCCTCGACAGAAAATAATCCGGCCCTTTATGCACTCGAACGTCTTCACTTTCTGAGTTAGACAGTACAACTTGGAGTGCATCCACTTGTTTCATTAATTGCTTTAGCAATCTCTTCCCAGTCTTATCTGGCCCGCCACACCTTGCAAAAGCTTCATGTGATATTATGAGACAAAGATGATGATAATATATATGATGGTGATTTTTCGAAATAAACGAAAAGTAAAAAGCCTTCTTCAATTATTTTACGTCAGTGGCTCGAAGTAGGCTAATCTGACCCTTGAACAAATCTGAGCCCAACCTGCGTTCATTTTACTCCCTTCTCTCCATCAGTGCTTCTTTTACGGATGTTTAAAGCTACTTAAAGCTACATGTCTGAAAGGAGATAAGTCGAAAGAAGGATTCGAACTCGGAATCCCTCACACAAGAAACGTGCCTGTATGAATCACACGCTCGCACGTAACTTTTCATACGAAACAGGCAATCGCACAAAAATGATTATCTCTTCTCCATCGTCGTTGAGAATGAGCCTTTTTATGTCTCTTTATCAACAAGGTAGGAATCTGTGCTTCTACAAGCAGAATGACCCAATAAACGGCCTCAAATTAAAATTGTTGGACTAATTAATTTGATTAGCGTTAAAACACTGACCTGGCTAAACTAAAGGAAGAGGGCCTCGCGATCGGAAAAAACGTTTTCTCTGCTAACCGACATTTCTGAAGCCGAGATTATGATGAACTGATCGACTGACTTCAGAAAAAAAGTCCTCGATGTGACTAAAGGGAAAAGGAGCTTGTACGTTGCCGTCAGTTATTTCAGGAGGAGAAGAAAACTATAAGAACGATTCTAGATCAATTTAGATTTAATATGGCCCTTCGATTCGAAAACGACTCGAAAACTCTGCTTGGACGACTGAAGAATGAAATGTAGCTACTTGTTTTAAATTATGGCTGACGTATTTTCCGACCCCATTTGTTTGCGGATTTGCATGTTTATTTTGTTCGGTTGAACTTTCAGTTTCTGTATTTGACTGGAGTAACTTCCTTTGCTGTCCCTCAACTTCTCACAGACACCTGGTATTTACACTGACAGTATAATAGAGCAGATGATGAATAGCTTTACTAGTTTATAATTATATTCAGCAGCCCTTAGTTAACGAGGGTAATTGATTGCACGATGCGCGAGGCTGGGAGAAGGCTTCATTGGAATTCAAGGGTTCACTATTGGGATTTGTAATAGAAAGGTTGATTGAATATGGATGAAGTATTGAGAGGTTTACTGTGCAGTGGTTTACGGATCCGCCCAAACCATCCGGGTGGTATCGCAAATATATAGAGAAAGAACAATAGAGGAGGTCTCAGCCAATGAGGAAGGATTGACGTCATCAAATCTGATCAAACTGATTGGTTAGTGCCTTTTGTTTCTGTAATACTCAGTTTTTTCAGTAATTTGCAACTGAATGAGATGAAATGGGGACAATGAAATATATTTTAATTAAGGAATACATATTTAGTTTCTTGCTGGTCGGCCGCTAAATTAAAACAATGTAAGTTGTTCTCGCACTATATTGAAAAGATACAGTCTTGATTCTGATAAAGCCTTTTTCTTGATATAGGATCGCTATGGTCAATGATAAAAAAGTTCAAAGAAAGCAAAGATTAACTGCAAGACAACTCTTCGACGAATCGTAGTGGTCGCTGAGGTAGACCGTAAGTCTTAACCGAATTCTAAAAACCTACCGTTGCCGTCTATAGTTCAGATTGCTACTTTATTCAGCGATCAGCGCCATCAGAATGAAACCATATATAGCGCGCATTGCTCGTATCCAATCCGGACGACAACAATCAAGTTAGCATTTTATACTAGCTGGAAATGAAAAAAACTATACTCTGTGTTTGACTATTTTTGTTTTCGGGGCGTTAACACGTCCAACAAGTAGATTTTAGTCCCTCTGATCGTAAACTGCACATGCATAGCAACTCGGTGAGAAAAAGATTTCAAAAGTTTTAAATCTACCGGTTCACATGCTGTAATCGACAAACCATTAATTATTCATTGCCTCGGTTTATGGGGCTTTGTTGATATTGTTTCAAAAATTCTTAAAAACAATTACAAACTCAATTCCCACAAATTAAAGTGCCTTTCTTTTGTTTCAACAAACAATAACCATGCAAATCAGCACTAAAACAACCTGGCTGTTAAGTCTCCAACTGATCACACGTACCCTACTTTTTTGGAAAAGAATATATACAGTGGAAGCTCTCTGGAATGACACTCTCGTAAGCGGACAACTCTACATAATTATGATGATACAGACAGCACCATGAACAGCGGCTTACAAGGACTTCTCAGTGCTTTAGAAAAACTAAAATCCAATCCAGTGGGTCAAGTCTTGTTTTACTCTGACAAAGCAAACAAAAATAAAACCATTTCAGAACATGATGAAAGAGGACAATATAAAATAACTTAAGTATTATAACCACATTAAAACTAGCCTCTCACGCAGACGTTCTTTGGCAATTTGAGAGTCATGTTATAGAATAACAATACCAATGGAAGGAAGAGCTAAGCGCCAATACTCTGTGAGCAGGAGTTTCTCTCTTGCGTGGCTTTTAATGTTTCTATTAACGAAGTCGTTCGCATGGCTAGTCTGTCGCGTGGTTACTTTGTTTACGCCTCAGGGGAAACGTAAATAAACCAACTTCGCGACAGACAAGTTACGCCAACGATTTCGTATTAAAACGCTAAAAGCCATGCAAGAGAGAAGGTAAGCCGAGGATCTGATCAAGTACCCTGTGAACAGAGTCTCGTGCGATCTTCCTAGCAGGGTACTGAACAATCGAAATGTGGTCAACCGGAAAGTGATCAGTGTTTTCAAACGTCCATCCGAACTGATCTCAGTGCTATTCTGAAAGAAGTGATTAATCCAGGTTTTAAATAAAACTTTCAAAAAGCAAACCTGTACATGCATGTACCATAACTCCCGGTAAACAAGGACAGACAGCGCTTCTTGAAAGCCAGTGCAAATGATGTCAAAGAGTTCGGTCTGTGGTCTGCGTGTCATTGGGAATAAGGCCTGGCTGCACAGGAACGTTGGAGAGGTGTTGGTGCTGAGGAAGAAAGGAGGCTAAAAATAACGCAATGACGAAGAGCTACATACAATAGGCTGTCCTGCCCTCTTTCAGTGCTTATCGAGATTATTTCTACTCACTAAGGCCCTGTTTACAAGGAGGGAGGGTAACCCTGGTGCTAGGGTTACCCTACCAAGAGGGTTACCCTAGCACTCGCACATTTCTTCTTTTTTCACACGACGTGTTTACAAGGCAGGTAGGGTTACCCTAGAGCTAGGGTAACCCTACCTGATCATGAGTCACGTTAGGGTTACCCTAGCAAGAAGGTTACCCTACCTGCCTACACAAAATTGTGAAGTACGTGCAAAGTTGTTGTTTTGCTGATGCAGTTCTTGAAAGACAAAAGAAAGTGATGTCACGTGGACGCGCATGCCCGCTGGAAAAGCAAACGGTTTCTCGTTAAGGTTTCTCGCAGTGGTCATGATCACTTCTAGCTACTTCTCTCCCTTCATAGCGTAGCGTCCGGCCTCGAGGGACCACTGCTCGCAGGGTAAGGCTGTCCCGATTGCAGGCTCGTAAAATGCTGAAAAAAAACTTGCTCACTGGATATTAAAGTTTCTAAAAATTGCCAAATATCCAAAAAGTTGCTTTCTAAATTTGAAAAAGTTGCAACCTAAATTTTTTGATATAAAAGTTAATTTTAATAAGGTTTTCTTTTTCGTTCTTTACAATAACTGCTAACATCGATCAAGAAAAATAGCTTGAGACACGGCTTTAAAGAGTTGCTCGCAAATAATATTCTTAAGTCTAACCACAGGTAGCCCAAGCTCACAATGAGAGCCCTGAACAAAATAATCTTTACTTAGTGAAATGTGACTGAAACGAAATGTGCACTAAATTTCCTTTTTAACTTACATTTAGCATTTTCTTGAGTTTATTTATTTTTTGACTGCGTTTCAAGCCTCTTAAACACGTTTAAATGCCCTTTTTAGGCCAGCGAAACGTTCTGTCAAGTTAAAGGTAATGCAGTTTGTAACTGTTGTTAAGTTAAATATTATTTTGGTTAGATATTAGTAACGCTTAAGATAAAATCACTTATGTCCAGGATCGATCTTGTTAGCAAAACTTTGCTAGCAAATGTTTTTCGCAATTTTAGCAAAAAAGATTTAAAGAGAACTGCTATCAGAAAAGTATAGAAGAAATATAGCAAAGGTTGCAAAAATCTCAAAAGTAAGAAGAATATTTTTGCTATGTGAAAAGATTGATATTTGTAAGTGCCATTATAGTGCCTCGTGCGCTGTTGCTTGAGAGAGAGTTCATGCGAAAAAGTTATCTGCGAAGTTAACTGCGTTTATTGCGACTTCTATTCAGGCGTACAGAGAGGACAATCGGTAAGTTTGTTTTCTCTCCCCTTAATGTTTTCGTTTCATTATTTGATCGATTATTGTTAAGTTTCGTGCGCTCTTCTCTTCTTGTATTGTTATGTAATAATTATTGTTTTTAGCTTAGCTCCGTTTTAGTGTCGCTTAGGATTAGGTTTTCTTGTTTGTATTTCAGTTTGAACTGTTTGACATCAGATCATTACTCCGCAATAAATTGTATTGGAATCACAGTTACGTGTCTGGTGTTGAAATTTCAGTGCACCGATGTCCTCGTGAGAACTTTAAGTTGCGACTTTCCGACGTGTTTAAACGCCTGCATTTACACAGTTCAAAAGGCCAACAACATTTATAAATTCGCATGAATTGCAGTTTCTAATAAAACTTTTTCAAGGTTTTCTAAACCTATATTTTGCTCAAAAATTGCTCTGAACTGTAAAATTAAATTTGCTCAAGGGTGCTAAAATCGCAAAAAGTAGGTCCAAACGACAGAGTTGCACAAAAGTTGCCGAGCACAAAAACAAAGCTGTCCGTTCACACCACAGGCACCCAATGTAAAATAACTCAATCAACAGGTATGGCAACGCAAATGCAACTCGAGGTATTTTTTGGCGGGAAATCGCATGGCCACCCGGGTCTTGTGAAGCAGAGACACAAGAAAAACGTTTAAAAAACAACAATGACCGAGACCAGGTTTTATGAGCCAGCGAGACTGAGCACTCTACCCAAACCTTTGTTTTCACCAAAACCGCTGAACGCCAACCTGGTTGAAGTCATTGTTATCTAAGGTCTCCCTTAAATATCATCCCAACCGGAATTTCCGGAATTTCTTGGTAGGGAATACCGCATTGGTCATCAACTTGTTAGTGCAAGGCAAAGAAACAAAGTACACGCGCGGTCACAATTTGTGCTTTTAAATGCAGACGACTCAGGCTCGCAAGGTTATAACATCGGCACCCAACAAATGTTGCGACTAAACATTTGACCAAAGTAAGCTTTCACCAAGTGCTGTATTGTACTCTTTGTTAAGCGGTTTAAAAGTGAAGAACGTTTGCCTTAATCCAGTATTAGAATGAGCCGACTAAGTTCAGAAATCAGATTCTAGGTTAGAGTGGGATGAGAAAGTGCTTGGCAGGACGGGATAAGACAACTTTGACTACCAAGCAGTTTAATTTTAAATACTCTAGAGGATGGGGTATATAGAGAGGAGGAACTTTGCAACACAGACCAGACCAATCAGGATGAGAAAATGTTACCTTTTTTCAATGAGTGAAAGATACGCATATGACAAAATATTAACTTGGAAACTCCCCGGATTGCTGTGCTATAACTAAATATCGCTACATTTATAATGTTAAAAGGAAAATCAGATTTATTAAGCAAACTTACAAACAATAAATTAATATTTCCTTCAACTAATAGAATGAGAAAATTTGGCCTTTTTTTTTAACTGTGAGTAACAGTTGCGCGTGAATAGACAAAACGATTTCGTAATGCCAGTTTGGACGAAAATTTTTTGATAAAGGAAAGTACAGTGAAAGCTCTCTTAAGCGGATACCCCGCCTCGTGATGCAAAAAAGGGATCCGGTGCTGGAGATGAGCTGGCCTCTTACGAGAATGGTTCTCTTAAGTTGTCACTTGAGATGTAAGGTTAAATGGCTGCTTACTGGAGCTTTCCCAACTACCAATGAACATTGGAAATGCAAAACCAGTGTTTGTTACTGTTTGGCTACGGTTCTAACAATGCTGTAATTCAGTCACATGCATAAAATTTAAGTGGAGTTTTAAAGTGTAACCTGGAAGAAGAACAAACACTGAAACTGATATAAATAATATTTGTGAACACGGAAGTTGATATATTAAAATGCAACAGATGATCCAAGATTCAGAGGCGAATGTGATTTCATTTCAGATGGCCACCTACGGGAGCTTAAAAGCAAAGCTAAACTCTGACTCCTAAACCTTTAAAGTGTCCTCTGCCGCCTATTATACTGGAATCGTCCGCTTACGGAAATGCGAAAATACAGCGTTTGTATGGGAACTGAAACGAGATTTTGTGAAGGCGCCGTAAGTAGAGTTGTCCGCTTACGAGAGTGTCCTTCCAGAGAGCTTCCACTGTATATATTCTTTTCCAAAAAAGTTGCATGGTTATTGTTTGTTGAAACAAAAGAAAGGCACTGTAATTTGTGGGAATTGAGTTTGTAATTGTTTTTAAGAATTTTGAAACAATATCAACAAAGCCCCATAAACCGAGGCAATGAATAATTAATGGTTTGTCGATTACAGCATGTGAACCGGTAGATTTAAAACTTTTGAAATCTTTTTCTCACCGAGTTGCTATGCATGTGCAGTTTACGATCAGAGGGACTAAAATCTACTTGTTGGACGTGTTAACGCCCCGAAAACAAAAATAGTCAAACACAGAGTATAGTTTTTTTCATTTCCAGCTAGTATAAAATGCTAACTTGATTGTTGTCGTCCGGATTGGATACGAGCAATGCGCGCTATATATGGTTTCATTCTGATGGCGCTGATCGCTGAATAAAGTAGCAATCTGAACTATAGACGGCAACCGTAGGTTTTTAGAATTCGGTTAAGACTTACGGTCTACCTCAGCGACCACTACGATTCATCGAAGAGTTGTCTTGCAGTTAATCTTTGCTTTCTTTGAACTTTTTTATCATTGACCATAGCGATCCTATATCAAGAAAAAGGCTTTATCAGAATCAAGACTGTGTCTTTTCAATATAGTGCGAGAACAACTTACATTGTTTTAATTTAGCGGCCGACCAGCAAGAAACTAAATATGTATTCCTTAATTAAAATATATTTCATTGTCCCCATTTCATCTCATTCAGTTGCAAATTACTGAAAAAACTGAGTATTACAGAAACAAAAGACACTAACCAATCAGTTTGATCAGATTTGATGACGTCAATCCTTCCTCATTGGCTGAGACCTCCTCTATTGTTCTTTCTCTATATATTTGCGATACCACCCGGATGGTTTGGGCGGATCCGTAAACCACTGCACAGTAAACCTCTCAATACTTCATCCATATTCAATCAACCTTTCTATTACAAATCCCAATAGTGAACCCTTGAATTCCAATGAAGCCTTCTCCCAGCCTCGCGCATCGTGCAATCAATTACCCTCGTTAACTAAGGGCTGCTGAATATAATTATAAACTAGTAAAGCTATTCATCATCTGCTCTATTATACTGTCAGTGTAAATACCAGGTGTCTGTGAGAAGTTGAGGGACAGCAAAGGAAGTTACTCCAGTCAAATACAGAAACTGAAAGTTCAACCGAACAAAATAAACATGCAAATCCGCAAACAAATGGGGTCGGAAAATACGTCAGCCATAATTTAAAACAAGTGGCTACATTTCATTCTTCAGTCGTCCAAGCAGAGTTTTCGAGTCGTTTTCGAATCGAAGGGCCATATTAAATCTAAATTGATCTAGAATCGTTCTTATAGTTTTCTTCTCCTCCTGAAATAACTGACGGCAACGTACAAGCTCCTTTTCCCTTTAGTCACATCGAGGACTTCTTTTCTGAAGTCAGTCGATCAGTTCATCATAATCTCGGCTTCAGAAATGTCGGTTAGCAGAGAAAACGTTTTTTCCGATCGCGAGGCCCTCTTCCTTTAGTTTAGCCAGGTCAGTGTTTTAACGCTAATCAAATTAATTAGTCCAACAATTTTAATTTGAGGCCGTTTATTGGGTCATTCTGCTTGTAGAAGCACAGATTCCTACCTTGTTGATAAAGAGACATAAAAAGGCTCATTCTCAACGACGATGGAGAAGAGATAATCATTTTTGTGCGATTGCCTGTTTCGTATGAAAAGTTACGTGCGAGCGTGTGATTCATACAGGCACGTTTCTTGTGTGAGGGATTCCGAGTTCGAATCCTTCTTTCGACTTATCTCCTTTCAGACATGTAGCTTTAAGTAGCTTTAAACATCTGTAAAAGAAGCACTGATGGAGAGAAGGGAGTAAAATGAACGCAGGTTGGGCTCAGATTTGTTCAAGGGTCAGATTAGCCTACTTCGAGCCACTGACGTAAAATAATTGAAGAAGGCTTTTTACTTTTCGTTTATTTCGAAAAATCACCATCATATATATTATCATCATCTTCGTCTCATAATATCACATGAAGCTTTTGCAAGGTGTGGCGGGCCAGATAAGACTGGGAAGAGATTGCTAAAGCAATTAATGAAACAAGTGGATGCACTCCAAGTTGTACTGTCTAACTCAGAAAGTGAAGACGTTCGAGTGCATAAAGGGCCGGATTATTTTCTGTCGAGGAGGGCTGTTCAATAATCCGCCTCGTCTCTACGCCTTGGTTGTAATTCAAATCTTTGCTCGGTACATATGGTATATATAACAACAATATAAACACACTTAACACAGTGGTTATGACAATTAATCGAACCATTTTCCCTTGAGTTTTCCAAACATTTCCAAAACATGCATGAGCAGCACGAGCAGCGGTTAAGTGATCTCTGTCAGATTCCACTTGAGCTGAACCCGCGTGTCCGATGTAATAAGTCAATTTATGAAAACTGGATGAAAGGAGTTCATTTTGCCTAGCCTGTGTACAGCCGCCCCTCTCCTCAAAAAAATCGGAAAGGAGCTCCTTTCCGATTTTTTTGAGGAGAGGGGCGGCTGTACACAAGCTAATTTTGCCCGGAGCTGGCAAAAAAGCCTTTTATCAAAATGATATTCTCGGGGTTGAATCAACAACAGATATGTCGAGAAATGACCTTTCAGCATTCTCTACCAGTGTGGTGCTGTTAGGCAAGATCTTTCCACGGCGGCTTTGTCTGGCCCGCTAGCTTAAATCAAATAATGATAAGAAGCCAAGTGAAGAGCATTTAAGAGCGTGTCTCCGTAAAAACCGACCAGTGATTTCGGATCAAAAAACTAATTTTCCTTATATTCTGGGATATTAAAGTCTTTACCTGATTAGTTACAAAAATGCATTTTGTTTGACCGAAAATGGGAAATATATTTTTTTACGAATTTTTGACTTTTCGACCGGTTGGCACCGGCGCCATAGCCTTTGAAACGGCAAAAATCGCCTACATTGCCGGTGCTACAGAAAACAAGCAACTCGTTCGAGAAGCCCGATTTTCTTTTTAATATACGGATACACCACTCTAGATGTCCTAGCCATATCACAGTTCCGAATTATTTATAAATTTTAACGGCAAGAATCTTTTTTCTTGCACGCGTTATCGGCCTTCCATCAAAACACGAAAATAGCTCAGCTTTGAGGGCAGTTTAAAAAAGTGTGGCACCTGTCTGAAACTTGCTATCTGTATTAATACAAACTAGAAATGATAGTAAAACGTAAAAAGGAATACAAATTTTGTGCTCTTGACGTTTTCGAACTTGACCGCCGTTTGAATTTCCAGAAATTTCGAAGACAAGATAATCAACGAACACTTGCCTTGTCATTCTTCTCCTTTAACTTCGCTGTTTGTAATGTCCTTCTTGGTTTGTGGAGGAAACTATTGTGCCTGAAGCAATCGCTTTTACTATACAAATATTGGTTTTCTTAACATTAGTCCTCCAACGGCATTTTTTGTCTTGTTTGTGATAAAAGTAATGGCACTCGTTGCTGGCCGCGAGCGTGACACGGTTGTTTCGTGACATTCAAATTTTTTCCGCTGTTTGTTAGATGTAATTGCCTTTGAATCGCCATACATCGATAAATTTACTTCTTTAGTTTAACGTAGATGCATTGAAAAAATTGACTCGACACATTTTAGAGAAGGAAATTGAGAATCCGCTAAAACGCTACCAAGAGAGAATTACGTGACGCTACTAAAGTTCGTTCCAGGCCCCACTGTTGCGTGGAAAATCATTGGACTGGACTAACACGTCGAGGATTTTTTAAAAATGTTTCTACGTAATTATGTATAGGTAATAAAACCCAGTAAAGCTAATAAAATGTGTACAGCTCTATAAAATGATTCACAAGGGCTAACGTACTGGGCCGTGGCCACGAAATGTGAACTCTTGCCCTCTTTATTTGTCACATAATTATGCATCCGAAGAGCTCATGTAGCTTTTGTAGCTTTTCCATCAGGTAGCGGTAAGCATTAAGACTAAGAACCTGGGTCTTAAGGTTTCTTGATAGCGCATATTTTTATGCCTGTAGAAGAGCAAGCAGGGCACTGGAAGGATTTTTGTTGTTTCGATCTGACAATGGAGCGCATGATCTAAATCGTTGATCCCCAGCGTTTGGCGCTATTACTTCAGCAATGCACATTTCTTTTTCCATGTCTGTTGCTTCATTCCACCTGCCTCATAGTATGCCGTTGTCAATGATTCTTTCTTTATTGTCAAATTTTCGCGTTGTTTCCTGAGTCACGTGCATCTACTCTACTAAAAGCGAAATGTCGATTAATATTAAATTGACTTTCAAGAATACTAGAAATCTGGAAGCAGAAAAAAGAAAAAGTTTGTAAAAATATTCCGTGCAAATTTAACATAAAGCAAAAATCCAGAACTTCTTTGTAAATATAACCTAACGATCATTGCTCCCGCCCCAATCGCCTCGCGGTTTCACAGCCCTCGTCCGCCTTCAGGCTAATATGTAACACGGAAAGGAAAGAAGACGAAAAAAGGATTGGAGGTCACATTTGGAGATCGACCTCAGGACTTCTCCCATAGCAGGCCGCGCAATAACCAACTGTACCAATACTTGCCCCTCAAAAGCAAGTGCAAACGCAAAGTAGCGCAGTAGAAAGCCTACTTGACCGAGTAGGAATTATGATCATTTTTTAGCTTTTCATTGCTCCTAACTGAAGAAGATATCGACACCTTCTTAAAGGACGCCAGTTTCGAGCCAGTTGCAGCCCAGATTTTATGATCAGTTATATCTCACACAAAGGAACAGACCCGCCCTGTCACGAATATCAGTTCTTATTATATGGCTGAGTCTATTTTCGCCATGCGATTGGCCAATTTGCGGTCCGTAACTTGCTATACGGACCAAACTTTTTAAAGAAAATGCTCATTTTGGAGGTCTAAATCTCTTTACCTCGCAAAAAATGTTTAAATAAAGTTATAAGACGCCTGTCAACCTTGAGGACTTGGATGTTGACTTTGGCCTTCAACATTTTAAACTGTGTTTATTTGTGAACGAAGGCGATGAAGAAACTATAAAATCGTAATCTAATCGGAGAGGATTCTAGTCAGTGTTTGAAAATTTCATCGTAGTACACAGTTACGAAGACGAAAATCGACTGGCAGAGAGAAAATGAGTAATTCCTTCAACAAATATGATAACAAACATAACTGCACCCGATCATCTTGACAAGCTTCTTTGCCATTTGCAGTGTCCTTTCATAGACCAACGAAAGAAAGATAGAAGCGAGTTCGAGCCAGAACAATAATGTGCAGTTTTCAAAAGACTCCGGTGTTACATTAACGGGTAAATACATACAGTGCTCTTAGTTTCCACCGAATAAACTTTGAAATATGTATGTAAACCCTGAGGACTGGGATGTTGACTTTGCCTTTCCAAATTTTAACTTAGCTTCAGTTTTAATGAGAACGAAGCTGTTGTAGAAACTGAATCGCAACCTTACCGAGGAAGAGAATTCTAGTTAGTGTTTGAAAATTTTAACGCGGATCGTAACTGAAGACGAGAATGAACTGGCAGAAAGAGAGGTTTTCCCAAAAACAATTACTTCTTCGACAATGACAACAAACTTACCTTGAAAAGCTTCTTTGCCTTTTGCAGTGTTTTTTCACAAGGACAAACGGAGGAAAGATAGAAACGACTTCTAGACAGACACAATGCCCGGTTTCCAAAATACTCCAGCGTACACTAAAGAGCTAAAACTTACAGTGCTCTTAGTTTTGACCAAATAAACTTTTTTAACATGGCGAGTTTGTTTTTACTTTCTCGGAAAGCCTTTGTTATGTGCTATTGTTTTCGTGCGCCAATAAAAACTTTCTTTTTGACACCTGTCAACTGACTGTCAAATCGTGCGTCCTGCACGTGTTTCCGGTCTCCCAAACAGGAAGAAGCCATATAATAAACATCTTATTAGCCTCGTTTTTTCGGTCCGTACTGTAAATTACGGATCCTCGTTTTTTTGCCATCTATTTATGGCCCGCGCGCTTCGCGCTTGGGCCATAAATCGATGGAAAAAAACTCGGCTAATAAGAGGTATTTATTTTAAGTGGTTCGTTATATCTTCCTGTCATTTTCACAACGTACATACTGAATATTTCGGACCTCGAAAATCTCTTCAAGGAGAATTTCCCAAGTCCGAGAAGGAAAACTTTGATGAAGATATTGCTACCCCTTGTCTGCTTGGTGTCCCGGGGGGGGTACTCCCTTACAAGAGCCTAATGGGGATGTGCCGCTGGATGGGGTCGCATTTTCACAACTGGAGTGACTATTATGGCGTCGCATTTTTAATAGAGTTACTAGAATGGGGTCGCAAATTTTCGAATTTTGGGGGTAAATAGGGAATCAAAATGGGAAGATTCTCGGTTAAAAAGATCAGAAAGTTGTTTATTAAATTTAACAATAAGCTTGCATGGCCCGGCTTTTTAAAGGATTGACAGGGTAGATGCATAAATAGAAAGTGACTAAGTTGGGATCGCAAAAATTACATTTTCCAAAATGTGACTAAGATGGGGTCTATAATTGGCCGAAAAATAGACTAAAATGGGGTGGGGGCTCTGAGAGGCCAGCGGCACATACCCAGCAAACATCAACCCAAGTACCCCCCCCCCCCTCCCCCCCCGCCCGGGTTGGTGTCCAGTCCACGAGGACTGGGCATGAAATACAAAGTTACGCATACAACTACGCATACAGCATTTCAAATAGATAACCGGGCTGAATAACTTTGTTAGCGTCTTATCGCGTCACATTTGCAAACAAATTAGTTTTATTTGCCGAAGAAATTTTACTGCCATATCTTGAGGAGTCGATCTTAATGAAAAACTGTTGCTGGTTTTCAGTGTCACGCCATTCAAAATAGGTCAAAATAAAAATCAAAACCATTCGACTGATAAAGTCCAGAATCTTGGAAATGAAAGGAGGTAAATATACAAAGACCCTCGCCAAGATTTGGGTCGAAGGAATAATTCGAATACGAGATATCCGGGGAAATGTTTTACCCAAATTTATAGAGCTTTGTATGGAGACGCCATGCTGGAGCTCATCCGGATGAGCTCCAACATGGCGGACGGAAACTAACACAAACATCTGTTACCGAGTTTTGCTAGAAAAGCGTGAATTTATTCCTAGAGAAACTCATAAACATTAAATTAATACTTTTTTCTAATACTTGAACTGCTTAGATAGCACAATTCCGTGAAAAAAGTCTCTTTTTTGACCTAAATGACAACTCTCTCGGCCGTCATGTAAATGCTGCGTCACGCAAAAGCTTAGAAATTCAAGCGTACTCTATCACAAAACCAAGAACCCTTCTAAAGCGAAAATTTGTTTGAAAATTAGTTTTCAGCTGCTCTAATACACCATGAAAGTAAAATCTCAGTAGGATCGATAGTTTTGTAGTTTGAATTTTGGTGACGTCATGTGAAAACCAACAAGTCGGGTGTCACGAAACAGTCACGCTCGCGGATACGACATTTTACAAACCAGATAACATTGCAACAAAACAGGTATAAACGCGGAATCATCGGTCAGTATAGTTTCAAATGATTAAGAAATAACCTTAAAATGAAAAAGAACTAGGGATAGATCCATCAAACCATCAAGTGAACTTGGACTTTCACGAGCAAAGCGACAAGTTAAGGCAAGTGTTCGTTAATTATCAGGTCTTCAAAATTTCTGTAAATTCAAACGGCGGTCAAGTTCGAACACGTAAAGAGCACAAAAATTTTATTCCTTTTTACGTTTTACTATCACTTCTAGTCTGTATTAATACAGATAGCAAAGTTCAGACAGGTGCCATACTTTTTTAAACTGCCCTCAAAGTTGAGCTATTTTCGTGTTTTGATGGAAGGCCGATAACACGTGCAAGAAAAAAGATTCTTGCTATTAAAATGAATAAATAATTCGGAACTGTGATATGGCTAGGACATCTAGAGTGGTGTATCCGTGTATTAAAAAGAAAATCGTGCTTCTTGAACGAGTTGTTTGTTTTCTGTAGCGCCGGCAATGTAGGCGATTTTTGCAGTTTCAAAGGTTATGGCGCCGGTGCCAATCGGTCGAAAATTCAAAAATTCGTAAAAAATTATATTTCGCATTTTCGGTCAAACAAAATGCATTTTTGTAACTAATTAGGTAAAGACTTTAATATCCCAGAATATAAGGGAAATCGATTTTTTGATCCGAAATCACTGGTCGGTTTTTACGGAGACACGCTCTTAAGCTGTAAGATATATCATGCACAAAATAATCGCGACCGATTTAAATGAGAGAAAAAGTAGATGAGAAGAAGTAACACTGACTGCGTAAGATCTGTGGTAATCAAATAGCTTTAAACAGAGGGCGATCGACTTAGAATAAAACCCAGTGAGTGTACCCGGCAGCACTTGCACCTGATTTAATGATGATAGTTGAGTAAGTGTTGGCTTGTATTAGCCTTTTTGTGAAAATTAATGTCACAGTCATGGAAAACATCGGCAAGAATTCGACAAAAATTTAGACGTAAATTTCCTTCCAATATTGCTAGAGATCTCTCTGATGCCCATTCGGCAGGTACCCCCTTTTAATATTTAGCCTAAACGGGTTGTACCGCTGTACAGGGTATGGTTTTCAGGTACTCTTGTTTTGAGAGTCTTGAGTGATAAACAGGGTAAACAATTTCACGTCTTAAACAGGTGTCTTTTTGGACCTAGTTTTTTTTAAAGAATGTCAAGGTTGACGATGAGCGGTTTGTAATAGCAACAATATTTTACAAAAAATGTACTTCCACGATCTAAGAGATTAAGAAATTTGCTAATCAGTCTCGCTTGATTTTAATGGTCGAAAAAAAGAATCTTTACTTTGATCAAGTCCGAATTTCGGAAACAAATCGTCGAACACGATATAAAAAGTAATTATCCTGAAGAAACGAAATGAACCAGGGTAACTAAATGACGCCTTAAGCTGGATAGCGAAATGAACGGTTTTTGTCTTAAACAGGCTAAGGGTTTGAAAACTTCGACGGCGCATTCACTTCTACCCAATTGTCCCTTGAGTACCCTCTCTAAGTAATATGACAGGGTGATGGCGTGATTGAACACGTAATGAGCGATTTAAAGCAGAAAGGAAATCACTGGTTACTCATACCGCGGTAAGGTAATCTTAAGAATATGTGTTCGCCGGTGTAACATTTTACATAACTGAGCCGTCATTAAGTTTTTACACTTTAATAAATTGTCGTCAATCGAGATGAATCCCTCACCTGGAGACAAAGAAGCGCTGTATGCCACCATGTGTGTAATTTTCCAATGTCAGCATACATAAATAAGATCCATCTAAGTGTTCCCCACATGTGCACCAGAATAAAGACAATAGGAACAAAGGTTAACATTCTGTCGGCTTTTAGAGCAATGTTCGTGGCTGCTTGCGATGGAAATGGTCTTTTAGGGTAAAGAATCTGCAAAAAAAGGGCTAAATTAGGGAAGAGCGTCCGTCAGAAAAGGCCCGCACAAAATAATGACGTAAATATGTCAATTAACTTAATGAATACATATAAAGACTGTTTGAGTGTTTGGCTGAACGGAATCTAACGAGTGTGAAATTCCAAGGGAGGTTTAATGGCTGCAAATTATTTTTATGTTAATAGCATGAAGATGCGATATTATATTCTCAGGTATGCCTTTTTCCTAATAATAATAACAAGGAACTTTTACACCCCTTATTTTCACGTCAACAGGCGGCATGGGAAACGAGTGCTTGCAATACCATTCCAGACTGGCGCAGCTGATCTCCATCAAGAAGGAGAACATTACGCTAAAACAATCTCCTGGATAAGAGCAAGGACATCCTTCGCTTTACTAAGATCCGCACTAATCTGCCTAAGAGGTTCAAGAGCTAGAAGGAAAGCCTTTTGTGACTTTAAGAACATTGATATTGACTTTGAAACCCAGGAGGGAGCCATTATGTAAACACTGTTGAAATGGGTTTTAATAGTTTATTTCTTTTCTTTTACTTACTTTTACCTTGTATATACCAATTTGTATGGAATATGTTAATTAATGTTAGGATGATGATAGTAGTATTAGTATTAGTTGTAGTAACCATGATATCATGACATATATGATATGACGATGATGATAATGATGATAATAATAACTTTTTGTGCCTTGGATATTTTAATATTGGAATTTTTAACTTGTAAATGGCAACTTGTCTGGAATATGTTAATAAAGTTTACTTGATTATCATGATAATAATAATAAACTAGGAAGATATTGCCAATGAATGGATGTTTACACAGAAGGTGCTTGTTGAAGAAGGGAATTTTCAGGGCTACCAGAGGACCACGTAAAGAGTTTGTTTGACAAACTTCATATGAGGGTGCCAATGGGGTTAACTGCTTAACGTATAAAGGCCTTTTTTTTGCTATCGCAAGCGTATAAATTACAAAATATTTACTGACAAGCGTATAGATTGAAGAATGTGATTTTTTAAGCATATATGGAGCAAATAGACACACAAAAGACATAAAAGTAAGAAATTAATACAAAAAGATGAGGCTTTTCTAAGAATAACACGATTATTTAGGGTAAGGAATGAAAAAAATGCCTTTTTTGTGAATATTCACTTGCTTCCTGTGACGTTTCGTGGTAGTTGCTGTGAGGGAAGAACACAGTATGTGACTTCAGCTACAGTTTGTATCAAGCTTGTAACCCCTTTGGACGGTACTGTTGAATTCCTAACACGCCTTGGGGACTTGTTCCCTAACTTTGGAATTCACTTGCGAGGCCAGACCGGTATGGAGGTCTACCTTTGTAGATGTGCAAGTACAAACCTACCTACAGGGTTTTACAAGGTTCCTTAAAGTAAAGATGTGTCTCAGATGTACAATTGCAGATTGGTTCAGAAAGAACCACAAATGGACCAGAGGGCACCGTAGCCAATTCAACAAGGCCATGCAATCTTGTGAGCTTATGTTAAAAAGCATTACACTGGGCAAAATAACTTATTTCGGTTCAGTTTAAGCAACATTAAATAAATATTAAATTTGAAGATAGTTTTAAGTCAGATTTAAGGATATTAAACATGACTTAAAAGCAAAGTTTATTTTAAGTCATGTTTACGTTTAAGTTAAATGCATATTAAAACTAGCTTTATATTTAAGATATATTTAAGTCACTTTAAACATCCCTAAATTACTGTAAGGATTTAATTACATTTAAGTCTTCTTAAATATACCATTAAATGGACTGAAAGATTTAAGACAAATTTAAGTCTCCTTAAATAAATCATTAATTATAAACGGACTGAAAGATATAAGACAAATTAAAGTGTTCTTAGATATGCCAAAAATTTAATACCAGATTAAGACGTGTATTATTGATTTAAAGGTAAAAAAATATTACATCATAATTATTCAAATGATAATTTAATAATAATACTTTTATTATTTATTATTATTAAATCTTTTCCAGAATTTATTCCAAGTCCATTGAAGCCTCTTTTAAGCCTAGCTAAGTCTGCTACACACTCTTTTCCCCAATCCCTTACAAGAAATTATCCTTCTCCATCCATGCATACATGTATTGGCCTTTGGCTTAAAATTTTTTGCCATTTTGGAATAAGGTACACAAAAATTAAAATGGTGCCAGCTTAAAACGAACACTGAAAACACTTCTAAATTGTTCAGCTAGAGGAAAAAAGGAGTGCCTCTAACAACCTAATTTTTTCACTATATAATACTAATCTTTTCACACGAAAGTAAGAGTTGAAGACTTACAAGTCAAGGCATGTGTAATTGAAATGACTTTCCACAAGTATCACACTTATTGCTAAACACAGAAACCGGAGTTTCTGAACTGAAAGAAAAAACTTCATTGTCTGAGTCAAGCGAACTCATCTTGATCGTCTCCGGCCTAGATCCTTATACGAACGCGCGCGCGAATGCGCGAAAAATATTCTCCCACGCATGTGAAATCGGATATTGGTGACGTTAAGGTACGTCAGCAATAGAACGCCAATCAAATGTCCACAGCTACAAACGCGGTATGTTTGATCACTGTTTTGACAGCGTCTTCATCAGTTCAATTCGAAAAGTTGTGCTGTTCGTTGCGAGCTTTTGCCGTGGTTTTTGTATCGTATTTTACAACCGAATCGTGGCTTCGAGCAATCGTTCTCAAGAAAGACAGCTTGTGCTTATGGAAAGTATGAACAGGAGATTGGATTTATTTTTGGAGAGCCTTCAGCAAGAAAACGTCAAGTTGCGAACTGATCGTGGACTCTCAAAACAGGAGAGACTATAAATAACACCAAACGCGGCTCAAAACGTAAACGTACAGAATCCAAATTAGAGGTTCCTGTGGATTTAAGGGTAGGTTTACGTACTTATTTTATTGCTTTGATGTTAGAAGAAAAGCTTTTGATCATGAGAGATCAGAGTTTGTGCTTATTCTTTAGAGCTGACCGTGTGATAGCGTGTCTTCGAAGGCGCCGACATGCCTGTGTCGTCATTGATCTGTGGTGATTGTTAGCTCAGGTCTGAATTGGTATGGGTGAAATAACATGTTTTTTAGTCCTCAAGGCTGTGCTCAAAGAAACTTTGAAGGGAGTCCATTGCCATGAACCTGTGAAATACAGAGTGCCCATAGAAACCTGAAATTTTCTAGTCACTCAGGAGCAAAAGTTAGTTGCCAGGGGTGACTATGCACTGCCAGAACACAGCCTTGGGTGTTTTCACCTTCAATAATTGTACAGTTAATATTATAGTTTAAATAATTATTTTTATATGATATATTTTTCAACAAAAACATCAATTAACTTTAAAAGTTGTTCATAAAATTGGAAATAGTCCACTGTAAAATGTCATTGATAGGCTTCAGTTAAAATTGACCTATTACATGAATTAGGTCTTGTTTTAACTGGGGATATTTTACTGAGCCTTCACTTTGAAATTAACATACTGTTTTTGGCACAGTTCCCAGTCAGAGGTGAACCAGGACATCTTGTCTAAAATAAAAGAAGTTCTAAAAAAAGAGCACGGAGGAGAAAATTGCCCATGGACTGATCTGCAAATGGAAGGATTGTTGTTACATGAATCAACTCTTATTAATAAACGATTAATGAATGAGCCTGAGTATCACTCTTATGAATAAGAAATCTCAGCAGTTTTTATAAAATGTTGCCTACTTTAAAATTTCTTTTTGCTAATTATTGGTCTTTACGTCAACAGCTCAATTCCTTCGTTACTTCAGAATGGTAAAAGAGAAATGTCAAAGACTAAAAAAAGGAAAAAATGAAGAGCACAAGCAGAGGTGCAAAATGAGTAGACGTCTCACAAGTGTACCGGTAAGTGTAAGGAAGTTTTTTTTCCAAACATCTGAACATGGTCAAATATAAAAACTTTTTTTGACAATTATAAATGCAGTGGTGTTCCATTAATAGGGACACCTGTATGTACTGGACAGTTTTTCATGTCCTTTTGAAAAACAATGTATAATATTTTTATAATGTCATAATGATATTTATTGTCAGTGATACATTGTTTTTTTTTTCCTGATCTTACCTGTATATGGGTGAGGCCACTCTTATCCTTAGTTATTTTATTTTTACCTTCTTGAAAAAATTCCATTATTACAAACATAAAGTGATAGATTATATTTATTATTGAAGGACTGCAACACCATTATTCAGTTTGATTTTTGTCCTTCTTTTTGTTTTTATTAGAAGCTGGACAGGCGATGTGGGACTTTTGAGCTTATAAGAGAATCCTTATCCTCGAGCCAGAAGCAGCTTGCCCCAGAAGTGCTCTATGTCAAGTACATGAGCAGTGAGGAGTCTGCCTATGAGGATGAGGAAGATCCCATCACTGGTGAACTAACACAGAAACTAAAGGGTTATTTAAACAGGAAGCTCTCTTGGGAGAGAACAGCGCTGACAAACTTAAAAAAGCAAGCTTGACAGAGCCCATTATAGAAGCCTCACCCATCATGCCAAAGCATTGGCAAAGCCCAGGTTTGAGGGTGATATATCAAAGAGGCCAGCATCCGATGGTCCATCATGGGTGGTGAGACAGGCCATTGCTCAATAATAGGCTTTCTTATCTCAACTCAAATTTTGCATAAACCAGCATTGCATAACCTGGTCCTTAGTAAAATATGGCTATTTATTTAAAATTTAAGTCAGTGAGTGGAACCTTGTTTATACAGACTCAGCAAGACTGGCGGCAATAAATATTTAAATGGAAAAAAAGGAGTGTGGATGATAA
This sequence comes from Porites divaricata, assembly GCA_038088405.1. Classification (NCBI taxonomy): domain Eukaryota; kingdom Metazoa; phylum Cnidaria; class Anthozoa; order Scleractinia; family Poritidae; genus Porites; species Porites divaricata. The sequence goes on along the minus strand of JBBMOI010000014.1, from coordinate 94,853 downwards.
GAAAATTGATTTCTACAAGCCATAGGTTGACTTTCAAAAATGCACATCTACTGTGGCTTTCTTAATAGGGTAGCTTATATGATGAACAACACATATAAGTACTAACTTTGATTTTCAAAGAGAAAGAGACTTGAAGAAAGAAAATCAGGCTTGAGTTTGCAATATTCATTTGAGAAATCTGGGATCAGAAGAATGGGATAACCATAAAGTTTGTTTGAGATATTAATCAAGGTTCAACTGATATTTGGTTAACTGTACAAAACAAGCTGCAAGCTGTAGTCATTGATTGCACTTAACTTTTTCCAAATTCTCAAGCTCTCAATAATAATTATTTAATATTTATTATTATATATATTTATTATAATTATGTAATATTTATTATTATATATTGTGTAAATATTATATGTCAGATTTTTGCTGTTTACCAATTTTTTAGTAGCATTATTGATTAATGTACATTTAGCTCTTTTGCACTCAATCCACATTTCAGTTATTTCATAAGTTTTGTTTCCTTTGGCAAGCATTAATAGCCCACCAGACAAACCTATGAGGCATTTGCTTTTTGTTGTTGGTGTTTCCTTAAATGGATTTAGATATCGTTTTAATATAAGAAACAGGCCTTTTTGTCTGGACTTTATTTTATAATAATTATAAAATCAACTCTCTATAAGACAGACACCTTTGGGACTGGCATTACTAACTAGCTGTCTGTCGAATAAAGAGAGTAGAGAAGCGGAGACCAACTCTAGATGCCCGTCTTAACGAGGTGTTTGTCTTGTAAAGGTGTCCGGTACTACCAGAAGAAATGAACTGTTTTGAACCATAAGAAATGTATTGGAGACTGTAGTTTTACCAATTACAATTCTTTATGCTGTCGTTATTAGTGTTAAATATATTTAGATTTCTGTGCACTTTGTATTTTCAAAGGGCAATGAATTTCGTTTAAGTAATTTTTTGAAAAAGAATTGTAACCATCTCTATTAAATAAAATAAAGTGAGTTGAAAGCGGAAAAAACTGCTTGTCTTCATTGTGTAGGGAAAGGGATTGACTTAAAAGGGATGGATTAATTTCATTTTTCCAAAAGGATTTTGAAAACTACTTAACTTTTCGGGAGCAGTAACTCATAAAATAGTACCAGACAAAATGATCAGGGCCATACCATTCTTGAGCCCAGTGGAACCAGCCGATTAGTTTAAACTGTAGTTTCTGAAGTCCAATTAACAATTCAAGTTCAAGTCCTTTGACTTTAAAAATCAAGTTTTGGGCATATTTAAGATTGATTATTTTTAGCTAAAACCTTGAGTTTAGGCTCCGTTTAAGTATGGTTTTATAGTACGCTCCTGCTTAAACTAAACGTTTCAAACACATTTAAGCTTGATATAATGCAACCAAAACAGGGCGTTTCACACAATTAAACAGCTGATTAAACCTACCTTAAACTTTAGCCTTAAAGCTGCTTTAAGCTGGGTTTACGTTAAATTAAAATTTGGGTTTAAGGAACTTAAACGTCCACTTAAACTTATTAAACCCAAGTTTAAGACAAGATTAATTCGTGTTTAAGAACACTTAAATTTCATTTTTTTGACGGGTAATTACCCGTCTTCTAAAAGCATAAGAATTTATGAGTCCAGATGCTACAAACGCGATCAAGCTACAGTCTCTGTTGACTTTGGTTGTAAAGAACCTTCACGCAACCACGAAGATGAACCACTCAGCACCAAGTTCGCTAGACTACTGCCGAGATTTTGGAAAGGCAATCAGATAATCCGCTATTAAGCGAATACCAAACTGGTCTACCAAATACTTCACCCACCGGAAATCGTATTATCCCCGCATTCCAGAGCTCGTAATGGATCTTTCTGCTATTACAAAATTAAATCCAATTCCAGTAGTGCCCATGGACAAGACGAACCGTTGCAAAGATGAGTGAATGGGCGAGTGAACATGGGCAGTGTATTCGACATTCCCATGTCAGCCCGCGTGGGCTATAAACCTACCAATGTAGAAAGAAGAAGTCATTGATAAGAGGAAGAGGAAGTCATCGAAAAGTATGACTCAGACTTTAATTCCAATTTATCTTCGCCTCAACTATCTGAGAATGCAGAGGTGGAGAGTGATCTTGTGGTGCCTTCAACCTTGAAAACGCGAAATGGCAGACAGATAAAAGCAGTGGTTAGGCTGGATTTGTAAGGCTGCTTCGATAAAGTGTTCAAGAAAATTGCAAACTGGAAACTGGGATAAAGACTTATTTTGGGAGTCTTGAGGATAAGTGATTTGTAAAAAACTACCCTATACGGCCATAAACGTCTGCGGGACTCAAAATAATGATGCAAATTAAGTAACTAAACGTTTTGTTTGCTGCTTACTGACTAAGTAGCTATTTTTGAGCTGTTTAATGACTAAGACGCATTTTTTAGCTGTTTACTGATTACAGCTATACCCCATTGACACCCTCTTTTAACATTTCTAAGTCCATTACTTACAGATGATATTATCAGTGTTCTTTAGAATATTTCCATTTATGCAAAACCCATCTCTATAACTGATGTGTCGGGGAAAAAAATACGCTTTACTAGTACCCTCTAGAATATTCCAAACATATGCGTAAAAGGCACTTGGAAAAAAAGTAATACTAAGTACGGGAGGTAAGAGTAAAGTGTTTAATCTGACTTTAATGAATAAATTAATGAGAATCGAGTGAGTGAGTGATCAAGTGCCATTCGAGTGCCTCCAAAAGCCCATGGCATGACTACGTCATCCATGAGCTAAAAATGACTCGAATAGTAAGCGTTCTCCTTCGTCGCTCACAGTTATTTATATCGAATGCTCACAAAACAGGTCATATGACTATTGCCACAATTACTGAGCTTCTAATCTAGCTACAGTTACAAGATATTCTATTTCTGTGTTACTTTTCTTCTCCTTTTTTTCTTGTGTCATAATTTAAAATTGGAAGATAATAGGGCCAGCAAGCAAGTAGTGATAATTGAAACCAAACTTTCATTTCTGTACCTTTGGAAAGGCTAATACTATAATTTGTGACTTCCTTCCCCTCCCACAGATGTGTAACACTAGTTGGATAACATATAAAAATCGTTTTAAAGGAAAATCTTTCTAAGAATGTAACATTTTTTGACGTGGAATTAACAGAATAACAAAGACTAGATAGACAGAATTCATTATGTGTAGTTACAGCTTTTAATATCGAGTAAACTCTAGGGTTAAAGGAATGAAATTACCTGCTTTCGAATATGACATTTCAACATCAAGTAGAACACCGTGACAAGCACAAAAGCGGCAATGTCCCAAGCTATTCCTATAAGCCAAAGCCATAAGTGCAAATCATCTCTTCTCAGATTTGAGTCTAGCCAACACCAACCGGATGTCAGAGTGTTGCTGTTGTTTCCCAGTTTGTTTAGTCCTAAAGCAGTTCCCACGATAATCAAAGGAATTCCCCATCCAAAGACATGAAAAACTTTGAGCATGATCTCTCCTTTGCGATGCTGTCTCTTCGCTACAGTGGTGTACAAGAAAACGGCAAGAAATGTTGTCCAAAGAACCGACCATAAATAAGCGCAAGCAGAGGCACAGGCTTGTATCTTGCAAATCCTTCCACTTCTATCGTGTGGCTTCCACACTCCAAACAAGTTACTTGCAGCAAGTAAAAAGTCGGCGATGGAGATATAAACAAGAATTCTTCTTGAGGTTGATCGGTAATCCTTCCATGCGATAAATGTAACGAAAATAACAGTTGTACTCAACAAAGTGAGAATCGCAGAAATTGTGATTAGAACCTTGTTTAACAAACTATTTGCCTCGACCATGAAACTGACAGGAGTTGTTGCAGAAACGGAAGTATTGTAATTGACTGCCGTTGATGTTAACTCCATTTTCTCTGCCTGAAATCGGAATATGGCAAATCAAATGTGATAACGTCCTGGACCAAGTTGATTTCTCAGACTACTGCCTCGCGTGACCCGTCATGCAGGATTTAAAAGGTCGAGATTGTTTGCTGATCAGTCAACTCGATCGAAACTGTCTGAGGTCACGATAGGCTCTTTGATTTCAGCGTAGTGCTTAGAAACCAAGGCAAGTGTCCCCAGAGGTCACCCCTGAATGGAGGTTTGGCTGGGGTTTGTTAATAATTAACCTCGGAAATCTGCTAACCGATAGGTGTAAAACGGCCAAAAATTTAGCCGATAGCCGTAAAAATTAAAAAATTTTAACCGTTAGCCGTAAATAGGGTAAAAAAGAGTTAATACCAATTGACAGCATTGGAGCACACCTACCAACTCCGCGGTATGGCCAGTACCTTACGCATGCGCACAACCATATCACCCGGGCAGTGGCAGCCATGAACAGCTGTTTCGCCCTTGTTGGGGCTCATCAGCATGGCATAGCCGTTGGGTCAATGAGCAGGGTTAACCCGCGTATCAAAGCGAGTGCAAGCACTCCTTTAAGGGCCAGCTCCACCGTGAACAAGTGGTAGCTGTTGGTTGGGAACGCTACAAGCCGTTCTCCTACGGCATGCGTATGGCGATGGGATCAGAAATTGATCTGTGTGCCCAAATAAATTTGAAACAATACCAATTGACAGCATTGGAGCACACCTACCAACTCCGCGGTATGGCCAGTGGAGCTGGCCCTTAAAGGAGTGCTTGCACTCGCCTCGGCAGTAAAGGGTCTCTGATACGCGGGTTAACCCTGCTCATTGACCCGACGGCTATGCCATGCTGATGAGCCCCAACAAGGGCGAAACAGCTGTCCATGGCTGCCACTGCCCGGGTGATATGGTTGTGCGCATGCGTAAGGTACTGGCCATACCGCGGAGTTGGTAGGTGTGCTCCAATGCTGTCAATTGGTATTGTTTCAAATTTATTTGGGCACACAGATCAATTTCTGATCCCATCGCCATACGCATGCCGTGGGAGAACTGCTTGTAGCGTTCCCAACCAACAGCTACCACTTGTTCACGGTGGAGCTTAAAGGAGTGCTTGCACTCGCTTTGATACGCGGGTTAACCCTGCTCATTGATCCGACTGCTATGCCATGCTGATGAGCCCTAACAAGGGCGAAACAGCTGTCCATGGCTGCCACTGCCCGGGTGATATGGTTGTGCGCATGCGTAAGGTACTGGCCATACCGCGGAGTTGGTAGGTGTGCTCCAATGCTGCCAGTTGGTATTGTAAAAAAGAGTTAACCGTAAAAGAAAGTGTTTCCTAGATTTGCCACTTTTAAGGAAGATACTAAACTCACTTATGGTTCCGTTTTTTATTTCCCGGCTAGTGTGATTCTGTGCCCGCAGAGATGTCACTGTTTGTAAAACACGTTGCCGATAAACAACATTTCCCCGTTTTTCTCTGACGCTACGGTAGACATTGCCATGCCTAGTCCCTGTACGGCGTCTTCCCACGCAATCTCGGTCAAGGCATTTCGGTGGCGAACTCGCTCGGACCACGTGACCCGAAACGCATTAGCCGCACGGAATAATGCGGCCTACGGACAAGGTAACGGCAGACAGTCGTTCCCTACAGTCCTTCACTATCATTAAAAACACTGGACACGGGAATTTTGTTATTGGCCGTTTTCACACTAGAGCTAGAAAAGGATCATCCGTCTGAGACTAGCCTGTGTACAGTCGCGTCCTCCCCACAGACACCCCTTCTCCGAAATTTTCTGAGTGGAGGGGGCGGCTGTACACAGGCTATCTGGAACGGATAATCCCGTCTTCAAAAGTCAGGCGGATTGTTCATTCAAAATTAAAACTATTCAATGTCGCGCCCCGGCCTTGAGTTGGGCGTTCGCGTGTCTGCTTTTGCTTTTTCACAAAGATTATTTTTAAGTTAACTGTTGATATTTCCAAGTGTAAAATAATATTAAAGAAGTGGAATACTTTATAAAAAGTACGATCTATGAAAAGAATAGGTTATTTCATCCCGAGATGATCCGAAGACATTTATTAAAAAAAAATACAGGTTAATTAAAATTTAATTTTTTGAAACAAAAGGAGTTAATTCTTAACTTTTTCGTTAACCACTACTGAAAAAAATTAACCGATAGCCGTAAAAGAGCCAAAATTTTAGCCGATAACCGTAAAAGCCACAGGCACCCCATTGAGACCCTCCTTTTCAAGCAGCTAGATAATGTAAAAAAAATTATGATTGACTTATATTGCCACAAGTGCAGTACATCGATTACCCTGCGAGTATTGAAAAAGATTATAAAATACGTTTAGCAGAAGCCCTTTATGCCACAGATGAATGAACTCTTAAGTGTGGAAACGGTAGACATTATTTATTGTTGGAACGTCTAAAAGATTTATATGTAAGGGAGAGCGCTTTCTATGAAAGTTCCAGTTTTAGTTGCAAAGAATATAAGTCGTAGGACTGTATTTTGTTTGGTTTGCCAATTTTTGAAGCTGCGTTTTATAAGCACTGCCCTAAGCTATTTTAGCATATGATAAATTTCAAGGGAATCCCGCTAATTCCATAAAATTGCAATTTCATTAACATTTGGTGATTCACGGTGTCAAATACTTTCGAAAAGCCTGTAAATACTCCACAAGTATATAGATTATTGTCTATTGCTTTTCTTAGACTTTTCGCAATTTCACAGCTTGCGGTGTTGAATGGCCTTTACTGAAGGCAAACTGGAACTGGAGAAGGATTTCGTTTCTTTCGATGTAATTAATAAGTTCCTTATAAACTAGTTTTTCGAAGACTTGCGTTCAAGCCGGCAATGTAGAGATAGGACGATAATCTGCGGGATGGGTTGGTTCACCTTTTTTATCTAGTATCTATCTTAGATACTTTTAGGACATCAGGAACAATGCATTGCAATAACGATTTGTACCTAAACTTTGTCAAACTACCTGTTACGTTGATGATTCTAACCTTTACTTGAAATTTAAAACTAATGAGCTATGTAACGCAGTCTCCGCAGTTAACTCTGATCTAAACGAAATAACAAATTGATAAGGAAACACTTTTGTTAATCATTAATAGCTTTGTTTTTAGCAGGCTGTTTTATTGCTCCTCAGTTTGGGGCAATATCCCGGCGATCCCGGCGACTAACATCTATAAGCTTCAGCTTGTTGAAAATTTTGCAGCAAGGGTTATCTTGGGACTCCGCGAGTATGACCATATCTGCAGGTCTAAGATCACTTCGATGGCTAAATGTCTAAAAAAGACATGGTCAATGATGCAGTTATGATACATAATGTCTCAAAGGTCTGTCACCTAGTTACTTGTCAGATAACTTTTCAACTCGAACTAATGTCCATGATAGACAGACAAGATTTAGAGATAGCCTTAATATTCCACCTTGTAGAATCATTGGTGGCCAACGCGCTT
>JBBMOI010000014.1:12500-82500 GCA_038088405.1 Porites divaricata | reverse complement strand
CTATAAACATCCAGATATTCTGCGGGAAGTTACGCTTTCGCTGTTAAAGGACTCGGCGTACGAGGTTTTGTCTTGACTAGTCCGGGAACTATAAAAAAAAACAGGACCCTTTAGACAAGGTCGGATACGCAGTTTCCACTGATCTCGACGTCTACGCTTTGTAGAGACAAATCTCACACTTATCCGCCCCTCCCCCAAGTCGTTTGTTTGTAATCTCCCAGATTCTGGGAGACACGTGACCAGACCCAACCAGGGTCTCTCGACGGGTAGGAGAGAGAACCTAGGAACGAGGTTGATCTTGGTTTAGCTGCGAAGCTCACTGAAACTGATCATTTGCTTTTAAGATCTTTAGGTAGGTTGTTTTCGTACAAAAAAATCATTTCTTAATTGTCAGCAAGAAGTTTTTGCAATGTAATTTTAACTTTGTTTGAAGGAAATCATTCTTACACGTAGGTTTTTGACAGATGTTATGCATGTTCAACTTGTCAACACAAAGCATAACTTATATTTCCCTCTTAGTACGCGAAACGATCAAGTTTAAATCGATTTAAAAATAAGCTACAGTTGCTTTGAAACCAAATTTTGGGGAGATTTTACGAGGTAAAGATTTACCTTTCTTCTGCCCACATATCAACGCAATAACTTTTACATTGAGGATTCTGTTTATATTTTTATAGTGATCTACAAAGCCGCGAGTGTTCGATCGAGCGTGTTTTAAAATATCAGTCCACTGCGACAAAGTTCAGTGACTTAAAACACATCGTGGGCAAGCGTTAATTGTTTTGGGCAAAACACTGTACAAAGATATGTTGTTTTTGCGTCCACAGTGGAGCTCCAGACCTTATATATCCAGGAACTTCCTTATATGAACACATTTTGTGAATGCATCTTGAATAAAATCGGACCTACGCATGCACATTTCCAGTACAACGTAAGGAAATTAATGTCGTTAAAGTCCGTTTTACTATGAGGTATTCTTCGAGGAAATTAAGTAATGATAAGGTTATAACCACAGCTTGCTGCTTTTGAAGACAAATTGCTTGTTCTTTCCAGGTTATGTGTGGAAACATTATATTTTTGGGCAAAAAAATATTTGAAATCCCGCCATTTTTTCAGACCCGGCCAGGGGATCTGGGCGAAAAAGTTCACGCATGCTCATTACGTTTTTCCGCCCTGAACAACCCGCCCGGCTGTACTGGGTACCAGGATTTGAAATTGTTGGATTTGCAATTTTGTGTGCGCAGTGACAGATTTTGCTGCATCGAATTTAGCGTTATCGAAATTGGTGCAGGGCATAGGATTTGGTGCAAACGAATTTGGGAACACGGGATAGAATTTAGTCTGATAGAATTTAATGTCGAGACATCGAATTTGGCGTTATCGAAATTAGAATCACGGAATAGAATTTGGTATTGTCGGATTTGATAAGACAGGGCAAAATTTGCTGGGGGAATGATAAATTTACAGGCCACCATTTATACCGAAAATAGATGAGTTAAATTTTGGCGGGGATCACACGCCATATTAGAATAGCTGGTTCCGTCTTTGGTTAGAGAGTTTATTCGACTCATCTGTTTCGCTTTGGTAGGAAAAATGCTCTTCAAGGTCTTCCATAGGACTCTGGAGTTCAATTTGCTGTTGTCTATTTCATTAAAAACCGCTTCTTTTTTGGCTTTTTCAATAAGTCTTACTACTTTGTTTCTAGCAGCATTAAAAGACATTCTTTGGATTCGCCCCTTTTAGTAGTTATAAGAGGATGCCTTACCATTCAATTTCACCTCTGATTATTTTCTGTCATTTCCTGATTAACTCTGTCACCAAACCATTTAGTACAAAAATGACAGAAAATAATCAGAGTTTTTTTTCATTTTTCCCAAATATTCTAACTCAAAAAAATCCAAAAATCTGATTCAAATTTTGTAACTTTTGTAAATTTGGGAAAAATGACAGGATTAATCGGCTCGCCCTGCGGGCTCGCGGAAATGACAGAAAATAATCAGAGGTGAAATTGATGGACAGGCATCCTCTTATAACTACTCTGAAAGAATTCAATCGCGAATGTGATAAATATTATTACAAAATAAAAAAAGAAAAGTTTAATTAATAATATAAATATATAAAAATAATTTTGAGAATAATATATTGTAGAAATGTTTATCGGATTAACAGCTTACGCGTAAGCTGTTATTTAAGGTTTATATTATGGTAACACAAAAACGACTTACGCGTAAGTTCATTTTTTGATCCAAGGTTTTTGACCAGACTTTGACTCAATAACGGCTTACGCGTAAGCTGACTTCTAAGACGTCGTTGGTGATTAATAATAGATAAGTTGTGGGGGATTTCCCTAACAAAAATAATCTAATCAAATACTAAATGGGATACGATCACTTTTTTCATTTTATTAAAGATGATTTAGTTGATCCAAATAATGCTTTTATACAAAATGTGGATAATTTTCTGTTTTGTATTTATTTTAATTACTTTAACAGATATGACAGTGATATTAAGGAAGAAAGAAATAATGTTTTAGAATATTTTTTCAGGAATATTAAAACTTCATTGATGAGTAAAGGTGTATCTATTGGTGATAGTATACACAAATTGATAGATTTACAATTCAAAGGTAGAAAAATGAATCATGCTGAAATGCAGATTAACTTAATTTTATATTGCATCTTGGTAAATGGGTTGAATAAAACAAAAGGAAAAAAATTTAAATATATTAAGAAGAAATTGCATCCTTTAACAAAAATATTGAAAGAGATTTTTTGTGAATTTGATAAGAATGAAATACACAAAGAAAGAACCTTTATTTTTCCATTAAGGTCGCCTAATGCTACTCATGATGAATTTTATATTATTAATTATAAAGATGATTTGTTAAGAAGATCTTTTGGTTGTTATGATGATGTTACTTTTTCTGATGATGAAGAAATTTTTGATGATATTCATAATGGAGAATATGATAGAGATGAATATAAATATGACGAAGATTATGATATAAAGAGTATGTTTTTACATAGTAATCGTAACAAAGATGAAGAAGATGAAAGGAAATCTAAATATTATAGTATCGTTTTAGATGAGTCTTTACATGGGGATGGGGAAGAATATAAACTTTAAAAATGCAGTTGTCAAGTTACGATCGTCTCTTTCTAGAAAATATTATTTTTAAAGAATTCAAAGTAAACTATGACGTCAATGCATTCCAGAGTTCCCTAGCAATTTCAATCGCTGAAAGTAAACTCAAAATCTATTTTCAGTTTTGCTGGTTGCCAGGGAACTCTGGAATGCAATCTATTGTTTTCAATGAAACGTGAGGTTATTTTTGGTGAGATCATAATCAGGGGGTTTCCCTTCAAAATAATCTAAACAAATACTAAAATGGAATATCAAAACCCCGAGGACCAAGATTTCATTGTTGAAGATGGCTATAAACATGATAAAGATCCTGATTATGTTCCTGAGAAAGAGGAATCATCATCTGATGATGAAAAATATGTTGTGAAAGGAAAAGATTTTCAGAAACTGAGTAAAAAGGCAAAAAAACTCGGCGCCGAATCTCTTGATTATTCAAAGCGGAAAAATAATAAGTACGTGGTGAAGCTGCCAAGTGGAAAGAATTTGCATTTTGGCTCGTCGCAATATCCAGACTTTTTAATTCACAAAGATAACGAGCGAAAAGAAAAATATCTTTCGCGGGCGATGAAGATAAAGAATAAGAAGGGTGAGTTGACTTATGAAAATCCTGAATCGGCTAATTTTTGGAGTGTTAATCTGCTCTGGTCGGGGAAATAGAGTTTTGAAGAGAAAAGATGAAAAAAAAAATTTATTTTGTTTAAAGGTTTGAAATATTAATAAAATGGGATTCAAGTCAGCATCAACAGGGGAAGAATTAATTACCAAGCAAATTAATGAAAAACTAAAATTACTTTATTCTCCTTCACCTTCAAGAAGTTTGTGGCCAACAATAAGATCTTCTCCAGCGAGAGATAATGAAAAAGAATTTAATTCAATACTTGATAAAGTTGAAGAATTGCTTTCCAAATATGATAAAAACCCTCATTTAAGAATAGGAGGTGAAAATTTTAATCAAAAGTTTCTTGGAATAGTGGATTTTTTGTATGAAGCGGAAGATCTTAACCCGATAGTGGTTTGTATTGAAGGAGAAGAATATAAAAAGAAAACTGAGGCGACACAAATTTCAAAAGATGTTAAAAAAAGATTTATTTCTGTTGCAGATAAGTTGAGGGATTATTGTGACCCAATTGAGTTTTAGGTCTTATATCATTTTTGATATAAGACTGTGAAACAGAAAAATAGAAATGAAGTTTAAAAATAAAAAAACCAATAAATAAGGATGGCTACTGATCTAACTAATCTTTCTATTTCAGAGTTGAAAAAAATAAAAAAAAATTTGAAGAAAGAAATCAAAGCTGATAAAAAACAAAAGTTGATTGATGGTATAAATAAACTACAAAAAGCGAGAGATAAATTCAAACCCAAACCGAAAGCCAAACCCAAATCGTATGAAGAATATTATCGGGAGTGTATCAAGAATAAAACAATTCCTCCAGATACTCCATCTTATCTGCGCAAAGCACTTGAGAGAGCTTTGAAAGAATACGAACAAGGAATAGAGAAAGAGAAATCATCTTTGGAAGGATTTGCTAATAAATACATTGTAAAGGGGCAAACTGATATTACACCATTCGAGTTTTTCAAATCCAAGGCTGCTTCTCTTAAAGAGTTTCTCAGAAATCATCGAAACATTAAAGTCAGATTTGTTCTTGTTTGCATGATGGAGCAAATGGGGAAGTCAAGCGATGGAAAGTCAAGTCTTCCCATTCAAGATAAAGCTTATTTTAATTCTGAAACACATATCAATCTTGAATCATCCGATGACAAAGAAATACTGACCAGGGTTATTCGCTCCATAATTGAAAAGATTGAAGTTTATCAGAAGAACGGAAGTGGTTGGTATTTCAGGGAAATAATTCATCTTGAGATACACACTGTCGATTACAACCCAATGAGAGGATCATCTTATATTCCCCTTCCAGATTGGATAATGCGAAAGAAAGCGATATTGAACATTCGAAATAAAGATGAGAAATGCTTTTTATGGTGTGTATTGAGATATCTTTTTCCAAGAGACAAAAATGATTTCCGATTGACAGATTTGAAGCAAAAAGAAAATAGCTTGAATACAAAAGGAATAAAATTTCCAGTCAAATTAAAAGACATTTCAAAATTCGAAAAACTCAATCCAGATATCCCAAGGATAAATGTGTTTTCAGTCAATGAGAGAAATAAGTTTTACCCTCTCCGAATGGCACAGAGAGATCCTCAGAAAACAATCGATTTGTTTTTGTTTGAGAAAGATGGCAAGTATCATTATTCTCTTATCAAAAGTTTTTCAAGATTATTTCGATCTCAAATAACATCGCGAACGAATGGTCGAATACACATTTGCAAAAGATGCTTCTCTCATTTCTCAAAAGAGGAGTTATTCCAAAAACATATTGAATATTGTTCTTCCAATGAATCAGTTGTTGTAAAAATGCCTCCGAAAAATACGAAGTTGGGATTCAAAAATTATTTTAAAAAACTTCCAATCCCTTTTGTAGTTTACGCTGATTTTGAATGTTTTACCAAATCCGTTGAAACATGTAATCCCAATCCAAATGAATCTTATACTCAAGATTACCAGAAGCATGAACCATCAGGGTTTTGTTTTTATATAAAGGGAATAGTCCCAAATATTTTTAAACCAATCTGTTTTACAAAACAGAAAGAAAGTGATAATGTTGCTGAAGTATTTGTTTCAAAACTTGCAATGATAACAAGAAAACTCTTTGATGATTTTTATCGACATCCAAAACCTCTCAGATTAACTGAGGAAGAACAGAAATCTTTCAAAGAAGCCAGTATCTGTCATATTTGTTCAAAAGAATTAAAAGATGATAAAGTCCGGGATCATTGTCATTTTACCGGGGAATATCGTGGAGCTGCGCATAACAGCTGCAATCTTCAATGTAAAAAACCAATGATACTGCCTGTCATATTTCACAATCTTCAAGGATACGATGCACATTTGTTTATAAAAAAACTTTCTGGTTTGAAGGGTGAGTTGAATTGTATTCCATCGACTGAGGAGAAGTATATAAGTTTTTCAAAGAAGATCAAAGTTGACGAATACAGATCTCGGAAAACTGGAGAGATGGTTTCTTTGAATTTTGAGATAAGATTTATCGATTCGTTCAAGTTTCTCCAGACCAGTCTTGCAAATCTTGTTGGAAATCTACAACCGGATGATTTTCAAAATACAAAAGAAATAATGAAAGATAATATTGAACTTCTCTTTCGAAAGGGAGTTTATCCCTATGACTATATTGGTTCTTTTGAAAAATTATCTGAAACACAACTTCCTACCAAAGAGCAATTCTATTCAAAACTGAATGATGAAGACATTTCAGATGAAGATTACCAACACGCTCAAAATGTTTGGAATACATTCAAATGCCAAACAATCAGAGATTATCACGATCTTTATCTCAAGTCTGATGTATTGCTTCTGGCAGATGTTTTTGAAAACTTTCGAAGGACATGCCTGAAGCATTACAAACTGGATCCGGCGCATTATTATACATCTCCTGGATTGGCTTGGGATGCTTGTCTCAAAGAGACAGGACAACAACTTGAATTGCTTAATGATTATGATATGTTGATGATGTTTGAGAGAGGAATCAGAGGTGGAATGACTCACATAGCAAAACGATATTCAGAAGCCAATAACAAATATATGAAAGATTATGACCCAGACAAGCCTTCTAAATACATTCAATATCTTGATGCTAATAATCTCTATGGTTGGGCAATGTCTCAATCTCTTCCCACTAATGGATTTAAATGGATTTCCAATTTGACAAAAGAAAAGGTGATGGATATTCTTGAGAAAACAAATAACAGCATGAATGACATGGGAAAGACTGGTTATATATTCGAGGTTGATTTAGAGTATCCAAAAGAACTTTGGAAGTCACACAATGATTATCCTTTGGCTCCAGAGAAGATGAAAGTAGGTGGAGTGGAGAAACTTATTTCTCACTTTAAACCTCATAAAAACTATGTAATACATTATCGAAATCTGAGGCAGTGTCTTGAATTGGGTTTGAAAATCACATCTGTTCACCGAGGAATTTCTTTCAATCAAAGTCCTTGGATGGAGCCCTACATCAGAAAAAACACAGAACTTCGCAAAACAGCGGCAAACAGCTTTGAGAAAGATTTTTTTAAGTTGATGAATAACTCTGTGTTTGGAAAGACTATAGAGAATATTCGGAAGAGGCAAAATGTGTTTTTGGTTGATAATCGAGAAAAAGCTTTGAAATTAGCATGTCGACCTAATTTTGATAGATCGACTATTTTTGATCAAAATTTAGTTGCAATACATATGAAGAAGACTGAAGTTTACTTCAACAAACCTGTGTATGTCGGCCAGGCGATATTAGATCTGTCAAAGCTGTTAATGTTTGATTTTAATTATAATTTCATCCAAAAGAAATATTCTTATAAAAAAGCCAGGTTGCTATTTACAGATACAGATTCCCTCATGTATCAGATAAATACTGACGATTTTTATAAAGATATCTTGCCAGATATAAAAGCTAGATTTGACACGTCGGATTTCCCACAGGGGCATGAGTCAGGAATACTGACAGGTGTTAACAAGAAAGTGATTGGAAAATTCAAAGATGAAGTTGCTGGTCGGCAAATAACTCACTTTGTCGGTCTCAAACCCAAACTTTATTCTTTTAAAATCGAAGATTCAAGTATTACCAAAAAATCAAAAGGAGTTAAGAAAAGCGTGGTAAAAAAAAAGATTGAGTTTGAGGATTACGTTCGGTGTTTGTTTTCAGGCGAAAAACAAATGAGAACGATGAATATTATTCGAAGCGAGAACCACGATATTTATTCAAAAGAAGTAAACAAAGTAGCTTTGAGTGCAGAAGATGATAAAAGGATTATATGTAAAGATAAAGTGAATACGAAGGCGCTAAGATAAAAAGGTTTAAGGATTTTATATTAAAAATATAAAATCATGAGTAATCGAGAATATGTTAAATATCAAGGAATTAAATTCTTTTTTCATCCTTTTAGTAAATATTATTTAGCTAGCAAGAGTGGACAGATTCTTAGTTTGAAATGGAATAAGAGAAGGATTTTAAAATTAAATAATAATTGTTGGGGTTATTTAGTATTCAATTTTTACGAAAACAATAAAAAAAGACAATATTTTGTTCATCGTTTTGTCTATGAATGTTTCAAAGGTACTATTCCAAAAGGAATGCATACAGATCATTGCGACAACAATAAAGAAAATAATTCAATATCAAATCTTCAACTTCTTACTCCTTCAGAAAATATAAGAAAAAGTCATTTTAAGATAAAAGTTAAATCTTTAAACATTGAAACAAAAGAAGAAAAGATTTTTGATTCTTTGAAAGATGCGGGGGAATTTTATCAAATTGATTTTTCTAATATTTCAAAGAATTGTAGAAAAAAAATTAATACTTTAAAATCCAAAAAAAACGGCAAGCGATATCAATTCTCTTATTTATAAATTTATTTGTTTAAATTAATAAAATGTCTTTCACTGAGAATGAAATAAAAAAATATATGAATATTCTTCGTAGTTACACCAAAACTCCGGAGAAAACAGATCGAAGGATCTCTTGCTCAAGTTGCCAAAATACTGATTTTGATTTGGTTGCAGGATTTGTATTTTGCATGAATTGCGGAAAACAAAATGGTTGTTATTTTGATTCATTTGATAAAAGAGACCAAGATCGGCTACTTTTTCGAAAGAAAAGTATCTATCAGCGCAAGTACCATTTTGAAAAGAAAGTCAAACAAGTCTCAAAAAGACTGAATCTTTCCGAAGATGAGAAATACAATCTGTATTCAAAATTGATGGAAATAGACAACAGTGTCATGGAAGAATTAAACAAGAAATTCAATCGAAAAAGAAGTATTAGCATCGTATTCCTTATAAAAAAAATTCTTGAAGAAATGAATAATCCTAAGTACAGTCTTGTCGAACTTAGTATTGGAGATCAAACTCTGGAGAATTACGAGAATTGGTGGAACAGTTACAAATCACTCAAATAACGCCTTTGTGAAAAATCCAGTAAATGATTCCGGTTAAATACCCAAGAACTTCAGACTTAACAGGAAAGTTGAAAGTATAGACACAACCTCGACCGAGATTAAAATGTTTTTTGAATTCTCGAAAAGCGAGATTGAAAATAAGATGATTGGATAGTACTGACGAGTTTGATCTGCAACTGTGTCTGTAGTCGGATAGTTTGTAAAGGACTTGATTAAAGTTTAATCTTTGGGTGAAATATTTTATATGTAAATATTGGTAAACCAAACAGGCCTTAATAAAGTTATCATCATAAAATTTTGTTTTATGAGAAGGAAAGTAGAAGTTAATATAAGCAATAATTGAGTTTATCATTTATATCTAGATTAGATATAAATGAAAAATATTATTACTAATTAAAATAAATAAATTATTTTTTTTATAATATAAAAATAATTTTAAAAATTATATTTTGAATAATCCTTTTTCAATATTATTTTTTATTTTATCTTTGATTATTTTTACATTATTCAAGTCGTTTGGATTGGAGTATTTAAAAGTGTATTTATTCCCATCTAATTTCGACGTTGCTGTTTTTCTCTTTCCATCTGCGATTAGTTTAATAGATCCAGCATTAATCTTAAGTATTTTAGAAGTTGAATAAATCGATTGATAAACTTTATCTTTTCCAGTTGTCAGATTAGTTGCCACAATTTTTCTGGATTCTCCTTCTGGATTAGAGGATTCGTTTAATACACGTTTCAAATTATCTGGCCTGTTATTTAGTTTGTTTCCGTCAATGTGAATTATCTTGAAGTATTTATTTGTTTCCTCGTTATTGAATGCTTCCCAGATAAATTCATGTTTCAGGAGACTTATTGATTTTGAACCTTTTGGTCGAATAGATATTCTGAGATAACCATTCTGAGATGGTTTTCCAAGATCTTTTTTATTCTTGATGTTATAAACTCCTCCATTTCTTGTTGTAAAGTAATTTGAAAAGGTTGGATGAAAAAAAATCTCCATGATTGAAAAATATAAATACGAATTTAAATAATTCAATTTTATTTTATAGATAATAAAAAAAATAAAAGAAGAATTTATTTATAAAATAGTAATAATATTTTACAAATATTTTTTATTATATCTCTTTGAGAATCTGTCTGCAACTGGAGATTGATCGATAATCATTTCATCTATCAGTTTCATTCGGTCAATAAATTCTTGTTTATTGAATTCATCACCTCTCAAAGCCGATCGCAGTTCAACCAATACCTTCTCATAGGTTGTAAATGCTATTTGAGACATTTCAATCTTTTTCTTGTAATTCTTCATTTTTGAAACCGAACTCACCAAGACTCCAAGACCATTGATAACACCCAGAATTATTGGATTGAGTGTTATTCCTCCGGCAATAGTTCCCACTACAACCAGTCCTCCTCCGGACAGAGTGAGAGTTTCATCAAGAATTTTATATCGTTTGAAAGATTTCTTGAAACACCAAAATTTCTTGTGATAATGTTTGTAGAAGTCTTTGAGAGTTTTGATCTCTGATTCTGATAGTGAGTTGTCAATATGATTAAATTCAAACAAGTCCTTCATTTATCTTTAAAGTATATAACTTCCATTTAGTTTCTCTTGTATCATTATCCTCTTAAATGCTTCAGAATCAAAGTCGTAAAAATTGGGAGAGAACATAATTTTATTCAAAACTCCATCTTCAGTTGTAAAGTCAAAATCTTGACTGGGTACGTAATTAGCGCTATCAATAGTTAATGTTGAGCTGTAGTTACTCAAGTTAACTTTTGTAACAATTGTATCAACACTATGCGCCAACCATAAAACAATTTTTTTTCCATTAAAACCACTTGGTAAACCAAAAAATTGTCTTTTACTAGAGGTAAGTAAAGTTAAATAACCAGCAGCTTTAGAATAAGTTAAATTCATAAGATGTTGGTTATTTTGTTTATTTTTCTTAACCAAAGCAAAATCTCTGTTATCCCAGTGATAAAAAACCAGGCACAGGGTATAATTTCTGAAATTAGCAGAGGGATTTAAAGTAATAGTGTAATTATTAATATTTAATCCTTCCTTTTTGATATTACTCAAGTCTTTATCTGGGATGGTAATACCATTCAAACTATGAAAGTCATTCAGGCCACTAATTACAATACCAGACGCACCGCTTTTTAATTCGTAATTATTCGCATCTGTAAAATCATAAATTTGTTCAAAGAATCGATTATAAACATGGTTTTTCCTAAAAGGAATTAACTCTTTTACCATTCCAACTGTTGCAGCACTATTATTCAGATTTTTGTTGAGAGCGAGGTTCATTATATGTAGATTATTTGCGTTAATGTCAACATTGAATTTTACTTGTGTTCTATAAATTTCAAATGATTTATGATAATCATAAACTTTATCTGGGTCGATATTGCTAACTTTGCTCATAATACCATAAGCAATCATATAAACATCAGAAAACTGAAGTGGATACACAGCCAGATCATTTCCATTATTTGGAATATTGACCAAAATGTGAATAAAGAATCTGTTTCCAGTTGTCAACTTCTTGAAATTAATCAAGACTCTGTGGTAATACATAAATTGTGTTTGTTTTTTTGAATCGATGAAACTATGTTGAAGTTTTTTTACACTAACATTTCCAAGTTGCAATCCTTGTGACGTGTTGTTATCAACGCTTATTTGGGTTTTATGCCATAGTTGATAATCAGTGTTAAGTATTTCAAGACAAAGGGTATAATCAGCACCTCCAACCAGTCTAAAGAAATTAAGCCCAATCTTGTACTTATAACCACCTTGAAAATTCTTTAGTATTGTTGTATAAAGAACTTTTGTATTGTATTCGTGAAAGTTTCCTTTAAGAGTTGGCAAGTAAGTTATCTTTTTTGGAATAAAACTAGTTCTATTATCTATTTCATCTGTCCATTGAGTTGGACTTGTCATCAGAAAAGCAAACTCATCCTTATAATGACTTGGTTGAACTTGAGTTTGGTGCAGATGTCTGTCAACATACTTTTTGGAGGCTGCATCCGAATCTGAAGTTGGATCTTCAAGATTAATTATTTTATGACCTCCGATATCCAGATCTGAAGTCATGGTCCTACTCCCATCTTTTTTAAAGAAAGAACTGAAATCTTGGTTAGAAAGGCTGTCATCAACGTATTTTTTGGGAACAGCATCTGAGTTATTTGTTGGTGAGACAAGATTGATTATTTTTTTATTATTCATGTTCAAATGATTTGTCATTGTATTTGATCCATTAACGTGAAGATAAGCAAGGTCACCGTAAGCCAATGGTATTGGTTGTTTGGAACCAGTTGGATTTGGAAGATTAAAAATTCTTTTGTTATTCATATCCAAATTTCCACTCATTTGTCTTGTTCCATCAAGTTTCAAAAATACACTGCCATCGACTTTGGAATCGTCAACATATTTTTTATTTGCAGCATCATCATTGTTTGAAGGTGCTTTGAGTTTTGTGATTGAATATTGACTTTTCATATCAACGTCGGAATCCACTGTCAAAAGTGATGTTTTTCCACCTCCAGAATTTGTATCAACATATTTTTTGGTTGCAGAATCGGTATCTGATGTTGGTGCTCCAACATTTGTCAATTTTTTTCCAACCATATCATAATTTCCATCTGCGGTGAGATTAAACCCAACACCTGGAGCTCCTTGAACTCCTTTTGCAAATTGAAAGTGATTAGAAGAGTGTTCGTTAAATATTCCCATCTTATTTATTATTTAGATAATCAGTAAAGTTTTTTGATATGGTTTTCTTTGGTTTGTTAACGTAAAGAAATGAGAATGGTTTTCGTGTCGCCTCTTTATACACATCTTTATCAACTCCCAATTCAGATGATATTCTGTTTGCTTCTCTGGAAGATGGAAATTCGTACAAACAATAATGAGAACAATTCAAACGAATATCTTTTGGTGTTTTGTAAAATGATTGACTCAGATAAATCACAGAACAATTCTTATGTCGACCTTGAATAAAATAATCAACGATTTGTCTCTGATTTTTATCACAGACATAATCATCAAATATCACAAGTTTTTGATTGTCTTCGAAATCCATTTCTGTTACAGGAGTTATTTCATCATTACTCACAGAAAGGATTTCATAACCGAGTTTATGTGACATCTCTCTCATTTTTTGCATCAGTCTCTTGTACTTATCCTGCTCCAAATTTCGAGCAAAGAGATAAATCTCATCGTAATACAACAGAGGTTTCATTAGCATATGGAAGAGCAAATTAGTTTTACCACTTCCACTATTTCCACAAATCAGCATTCGAAATGTATCCGATGGCATGAAAGGAAACAACTGCTTGAATTTTTTATCGCTGTTGTCCTTGCTGTCATAATTTGGTATCTCCATTTTATATAATAAATATATAAATGGATATTGAAGAAATGAAAAAATATTCTCAAAATAAGATTGAAGCAGATAATCTTATTAAACAAATTCGACAAAAAATAAAAGAGACTACTTGGGAAAAACAGAATTTGAGAGAAGGTTTCACTGAAACATTCAAACCTCTGATTTCTCAGTTTGAAGATCCTGGTGAGAAATCCAAAAAACAAAATATTTTTACTCAAAACAAGGAAATGTTGCAAAATCAGTTGGCACTCACAAAAGGAACAACAAATAATTTATTGGCTCTTCAAGGTATCAAAAATGAACAAGAACGTTTAAATAAAATATTGGAATATATTGAAAATAAAGCTAATTTTGACGAGTTGTCTGGATTAGAAGCTATTGAAGACGGAGAAGACAATCAAGCTCAAACTCCAACACTAACTCCATTTCCATCTACAACACCAACTCCAACATCATCTCCAATATCATCTCGAACATCATCTCCAACTCCAACTCCTTTAGTTCAAAAAACTATGATAGAATTAGATAAAACTTATTTTGATAGATATTTAATGAATAAAAAAAATCAAGAAATACTAGCAGAAAATGCTTATGATAATCTTCCTTCTTTTTATTTTGATAAAGATAAAAGAGAAATTGATAACTTAATTGATAATGTAAAATCAGATTTAAATGGACTTTTTAGCCAACTTCAAAATAAAACAAAAATTGAAACGAATGATAAAGGATATTTAGAAGCTGAATCTACAGCATTAAAAAGAGGACCTAATCCAGAAACAAAAAAACAAATAATAAATTTTAATGTATTATCTATATATATGAAAAATTTAGTGGATCTTTCAGATTTGAAATCAAAACAATCTGGTTCTGGATTATTTAGCACCCCACAACAACTTATTCATAGATTTGAATTACTCAATGGATCTCTGGCCGCAGGAAACAATGGTGTGCTGCCTGAATTCATTCAAATAGCTCATCGACTCCGAGATCTCAGGATCCTGACTAATAATCAACTTAATGCGCTCCTCAGAAAAGTTATCTGAACATATTATAAATGAATGAAAGCGCGATTCATATTTCCTCTATTAAAAGAGAAAAAATAGGAGAAAACAAACCACATGATTTCTTGGTTAAATTTAATCCTCCTTTGAAGCTTGACTCACAATTCAGATATTTTCTCGCTTTGGATAGGTTGTCAATGACTTATTCTTGGTACAACATCCGGAGTAGTTATGGAAACAATAAAATCAAATACACCCATGATGGAACAACATGGCAGACTATCACCTTCACAGACGGAATGTATTCCTATTCTGACATAAATGATTACATTCATCAGTATATGGAACAAAAAAATCATCACACAACAGACCCCAAGGGTGTGAAGAATTACTCGATAAATCTGTCTTTCATTCTTTCCACTTATCGAGTTTTGATAACACTTGAGGGAAGTTTTCAACTCGATCTGAGAGGAACAAATTTCGGAGAACTCATTGGATTTGAGAAAAAACTTGTGACCAAAACTGAATATGGAACCAAGCTTCCAAATATCACAAAATCAATTGACTCTCTTAACATAAACTGTAGTGCTATAAAAGACTCCGTTGTAAATGGTGTTAATACAAACACAATTGCTGTTATTCCAACTGATAATTTGACAAGATCGTACCCTTTCACATTTGAACCATTTAGGCCTCTCTTCTGTCCTGTAAGTTCTAATATTATTTCTGAAATGCATATTACAGTAAATGATTCACTTGGTCAACCTATTGACTTGAATGATATTGATTGGTTTATGACATTGTTACTTCGTCATACTGAAGATAGCAATGTTGTATAACTATATAAATAAAATGATGCGACAATCAGAGTTTAAAAAAAAATTCGATCTTGATACACAAAAGTTTTCAAGAAAACATATTTACGGAGAAGGATTGATGGATTCGGTCAAATCTTTTATTAGAAAAAAACCAACCAGAAAAAAGGTAACATTCTCTCCCCCTCCCAAACCAACCTCCACTAAAAATGCTGGAGACAAAATAGTAAAAATACTCTCAAAAGAAAAACCTCCGTCCCAGAAAACAAAGAGGCAAATGACACAGCAAGAAATCAATAATAATGTGTTAAGAATTATTTCCGGATCTGGAAGAAAAAAATAATATAATCTAATTATTAAAATGAACTCTTCTGAAAACACAAAATCTCTCGAAAAAGATAATGATTTAAAAATGAAGTCTTTTAGAGACCCAAAATATCTTGAAAGATACGAAGATGTTGTTTTTGATCTCGAACAAGCTTTGGATGTGACACCAGCAAATAATGCCACTCAAAACAAAACAGGGCATAGATTTGTAGCCGATAACTCAGGTGAGGCTACTCCATTTGATTGGTATAATGCGAGACTTTCTGTAGATTTCAAAGTTAATGGATTAGCAGGTGGAGCTAATATCGATGCGGATGGTGATAATTTGGGTATAGTAAATGGTTCAAGTTCTCTTATTGAAAAGTTAACTATTTTGGCAAATGGAAGAGATGTATATAGTTGTAATTACGCGAATCATGTTGTAAATATAAAGAATTTACTTGAATACAATCCCTCTTACGCTGAGAGTGTAGCAACAAATGAATTTTATTATCTTGACACAACACGACATGCTGAAAGAACAGAATTTACTATTAATAACACAAATGTAACTGGAGGAGCAGCAGTTGTAAAAGGAAGAATTGCAAATTACAACAAAGGCTTTGCTATGAGAAAAGCCCTTCTGGGTGACTCAGCAACAGTTCATTGTGATATTCCTCTCAACAGATACTCATTTTTTGAAGCACTTGAGGACAAATTGCTTCCAAATACAAAAATTGAGTTAAATATTGAATTAGAATCGGATAACAATGTTCTTTGGAGAGCCGGAGGAGCAGACTGCAGAGTTATTCTGACAAGATTTCAACTATTTGTTCCAAGATTAGTATTCAACTCGGAAGGTCAAAAAATTTACTCTAAAAACTATCTTAAACCCTTCAAATGGACTTATCTCAACGAAGTAGTTGAAAGATCAAATAATGGACAGCAACAAACAGGACAATTCAGAATTACAAATGGTATTTCAAAACCACGTCATGTATTTGTTTGGGGAATTAACACAGCCAATGTTAACACGCAAGAACAAAATCCATTTTTATACAACACTTTTAATCTTCCAAACAATGCTAATATTTCACGTTGTTATCTCGAGGTTGGAAATGGGAATGAATATCCTGATATTGCCTTTAAACCAGCTACAGATCCAGCAAGAGTTTTCAGAGAAGTAATGGGATATGTTTATGCTAACAATGACTTTCAAGGAGGCACTCTTCTCAATAGATCAAATTTTGAGAATCTTTTCCCATTTGTTTATTTTGATCTTACAAAACAAAAAATAGACTTGAAAGATGGAGTTACAAAATTATCTTTTCATTACGAACTAAGCGCCGATCCAGACGTTGATTATAATATTTACGCTCTTGTTCTTCACGAAAGAGAAGCGGAAATAGAACAGAAGAGTGGAAAACTACTCCTCAGAGCTTAAAAAATTTAATATAACTTAATATATAAATGACAACTTATATTGAATACGGAGTAAAACTTTCAGAAGGACAAAAATCAAAACTGTTAAATGCGATTCAAAAAAGAACACCTTTGACACTTCGATTAAAACATTCTCATCTCACTGGTCCTGATGAGTTAATGTTGACCCAAAGACAAATAACAAAAATAAAAAAATCACTTGTAAATGGAACAGGATCAGACTTGAAAATAAGTCAAACACAGATCAGAAGTTTGGTAAAGCACGGAGGAAACCTTTTCACAAGTTTGGCAAAAATTGGTGCTAAACTTCTTCCCCTTGCAGTAAAGGGAGTTTCAAAAGTTGCTCCTGCACTTGCCTCTGGAGCTGCAAATGCACTTGGAGAAATAGGATTGAAAAAACTGTTTGGTCGAGGTATTCCAATTCCAAAAAAGTTTTTCCCATTTCTTCCTCCTTTTGCAAGTGAGTTTACCAAGGCACAAATAGATCAAATTAACAAAGTTTTCAAGACAGGAGGAAGATTGGTTATCAAACCAACTCAAAAACAAATAGAAGGTGGATTATTGGGAACACTTGCAGCGATTGGAATACCAGCAGCAATTAGTCTGCTTCCAAAGTTGTTTGGATCTGGTCTTCAGGTTGATAGGGGATCTTCAACTAACACAAGAAGTGTTTATGTTCCACCCACACAAGGAGAGGGTTACTATCCACCCCCCTTTATTGGAACTTGGGAAAATCCAATAGGGATGGGGGTAAAAAAAAAGGCAAAAAAAAACACCAAAGGCAAAAGTTAAAAAAACAACCCATTCAACTCAACTCTCACAGCAAACTCCATTTTGTAATTAAACCCCTTTCAAACTTTGACTTGATGGAATGGGTAAAAAAACTTGGCCTAAAACACTTCAGAGGAATCTTTAGTCGAGACAACCTTCCTCAAAAGATAAAAAAAGAAATTGGAATAATAAATCTTGACGATATGAAAGGACCTGGCACCCATTGGGTTTGTTACAGAAACCTGGATTCAATTGTTGAGTATTTCGATCCGTTTGGTCTGGTTATGCCGAATGAGGCTTTGAAGTATTTCAGGTCTTCTGGAAAACATATTGTTTATTCCTTGGATGAAATACAAAATCGAAACACTGTTCTTTGTGGTTATTGGTGCCTTTACTACTTGTTTGAGAGACAGAATGGAAAAAGTATTCTTGATGTAATTCACAATCCTCATTTCGATAATGATAACAGTGATTTTATAAAAGCTTATTTTGGAGGATAAAGATTCTTACAAAAATATAAAATAAATAAAAGTTTTTTTATATTATAAATAAAAAAAGAATTTATTTTTATTTAATTAGTAATAATATTTTTCAAGATTAAATATAAAATTTATATTTAATCTGAATCCACTGGTGAATCCTTCATCTTTCTGACCTTCTCAACTTTTCTTTCCAATTCTTTTACTGTATCAACAATAGAATCAAATTTTGTGTAAATATCAATAAGTCGGAAAAGTTTCTTCTTTTTATCGGATTTAATTTTCAACCAAGAATACTCTCCTTTTCGTATTTTTTCCCATGTCTCACATTCACCAACCATTAAAACACGTGAAAGATCAGCATTCTTTCCCCGAAGAATCTCAAACTCTTCATGTATCTTCGTTCTCACTTCTTTCTCAAAATCTTTGAGTGTTTCAACATCCATATTTTTTTCTATCTCTGAAAAGAATTTAGCTTCCATTTAATCTATGCTTATACTAATCTTCCTCTCAAAATTTGTTTGAGATTATTTGATTTCTCACTCAACTCCGCAATCAACTCAAATATTCTGAAGAATCGATTATCATTCTCCAATCTTATTAAAAGAACCCTCTCATAACACTCATCTAAATCATTACAAATCTTCTCAAGTTCACTTTTTACGAATTTATCCCTCAGTGACATTTTATCTAAACATTATACTAAATGAAAGAATCATATTGCATCAAAGATAAAATGGTAACACCTTGCACCGAACCAAGTGGTTACCAAACTGATAAAAGAGGAAGAAAGCAATTCTTTTGTCATTGCACAGTTTGTGGAATTAAAAAAGTTAGATATGTTAAAATGGGAACAACTTCACAAACTGGAACTGGAGGAAAGAAAAGAAAAACAAAGAAGAAGACAAAAAACTAATAAGCCCGTCTGAGAAGGCGGGCAAGCAATCTGGAGGAGATGTCTTTGACACTGTTGTTGGGACAGCCGCAGAAGCATTCGTTGAACATGCTCTTCCTTGGATGGGGAAAAAAACAGTCGAAATGGCCAAGTATGGAGCTAGTGAAGCAATGAGAAATAAAAAACTACAAAAAAAGGGTGTAAATTACGCAATCAATAAATTGACTCCTTTTATTCAAGATTCTGTTGGATCAGCATTGGATCAACTATCAACCAAAGTCAGACCCAAAAAGAGATATAAAACCAACAGACGCGATTTGGATGGAGCTGGAATTGATCCAATGACTGTTGTAAAAAAAGCTCCAGAAATTGCAATGAAAACAACTCAAGAATTGATTCCATCTTTGAAACCAGTCTTTGATCGATATAAATCTGGTGATATCACGAAATCAGCTTTTGGATCGGAACATGGTGTGACATCTGGAAGATTCTGGAGACGACCAACAGCTGCTGAAGAAGCCAAGATGGGAATAATACGCAAAGGTTCCAATCCTGAATTATTTTTCAAATTTGAAAAACCTTCACGAAGAATGAAAAAGACAAGATTTTTTGAAAACAATCCAGAAGCTCTGGCAGATATGAATAATATCATTTCTGCCAATCCTGACACATGGCCTCAGATCCTGAGAACCAAATATCAGATTATCATTGACGATCGATTCTGGGAAAATAATCCTCTGACAAGTTTTGGAAGTGGAGTTGATATTCACAAATGGATAGGAAAACTCCCAAAACCAAAAGCAGGATGGACTCCAGGACAATACAAGTATATGGGGCCTTATAATCCTCTTGAAAAACAAGTAACTTACGATCCAAATACTGGAGAAGTAACTGAGTGGCATGTCAAACCTTTCAATAAAGTTGATGAAATTGCAGCTTATCATGATATATGTTATGATATGGGAAAAAACAAAGGTGATTGCGACAGAGAAATGGTAGAATCTTTGAATCAGATTCCCTATGGTGAAATGCCAAAATGGGGATCAACTGCTCGATTCTTGATTAATACAAAACAGAAACTTGGACTTGGACTTCAAAAAAACGCGCGTCGGCGTTGAGGAGTGATTGGTCTCAACAACTTGCCGACGAACTTCACAAACCAATCACAAGAAACTTTCAAAAGAGATCAGTCATCTCAAATGGAATTGATGATATCTGGGCTGCTGATTTGGTTGAAATGCAAAAGTTCAGCAAGTGGAACAAAGGGATAAGATATTTATTGATGGTCATTGATGTGTTTAGCAAGTATGGTTGGATAAGAGGTGTGAAAGACAAAAAAACTGAAACTGTCAGTGAAGCATTTGACGATATTTTTGAAAGAGGCCGACAACCAAAGATGTTGTGGACTGATAAAGGTTCTGAGTTTATCAGCAAACACTTCAAAGATTTTCTGAAGAGAAAAGGAATCCGACTTTATCACACTGAAAATGAAGAGAAATCTAGTATGGTTGAAAGATGGAACAGGACAATGAAAAACAAGATGTGGAAAATGTTCTCTGTAAATAACAACACTATTTACGCGGATAAGATAGATAAACTGGTTAATGATTATAATAATACGAGACATTCCAGTATTAAGATGACTCCTATTGAAGCGAGTAAAAAGAAAAATGAAAAAACAGTTTGGTCTAATTTGTATGGTGAATCTATCTTCTTGAAACCTGAGAAACCAAAGTTTGAGATTGGAGACCACGTTAGAATTTCAAAGCTGAAAAGAAAGATATTTGATAAAGGTTACACACCAAACTGGACAGAGGAAATATTTGTGATTAAACAGATTAATCCAACAAAACCTGTTACGTATTCAATCGTTGATCTGATGTCGGAATCGGTCAGGGGATCTTTTTACGAACAAGAACTTCAAAAAACAAAACAGCAGACTTTTAGAATAGAAAAAATTATCAGAAGAGATAACAAGAAAAAGATGGCATTGGTAAAATGGAGTGGATATCCTGATAAATTTAACTCATGGGTGAGTTTCAAAGACTTGGTTAATTTTTAATACAAATTTTGTATTAAAAATCTCATGTTTATTCCTCAATGTCGGAAATAATCAAATCTTCAACATTTCCAACCTCAACAGTCACATCATCATCATCACTTTCACTATCAAATTCTTCCTCAGTTATTGTCAAAATAGATTCTCGAGGTTTCAATGGTTTTACATAGCACTCATGAACTTTTATTTGAATAGATGTAGAAGTCTTGCTCAAGAATATTCCTTCTACTATCAATGCCATTTTGACATTGCAATACTGATCAATATATTTAAAAGGATTCAAATCTTTCTTCCCCCTGGTCTTGAACAAAGAAAGTATTTTCTTTGACTTCTCAGAGTAAATAAGTTTTGCGTAAAGAACCGGAGCAGCTGACTCATCTTTTTTTGTTTTCTTCTTTCCTTTTTTATCAACAAATTCAACCTGTTTGTAGTAAAGGGGAAAAGACAAACTTGATGCCATATCAGATCCGTATTCAGTTTCAAGATGTTTGCAGCATAATTCCCTGATATTACTCAATGCATCAAAAAATTCTTTTTCCTCTGTGTTTGGTTCGCTATCTTTTCCCCAGAGGCAAACTGGAATACTATATTTAACAAGTTTGTTATTCTCTTGGTTTTTCTTTTCATTTACTCCAAAAGAGAAAAGAAACGGAGTTTCAATTACGAGAGCACCTTTCTTTCCATTTGGGTATTTGACTTCAATTGGGATTCGTTTGTACTTGATTTTGTTATCTTTGACTTTGAATTCTTTGGCTTCATTGAAAATAATATTTTCTGGTGTGAGACGATCGTAACTTGACAACTGCATTTTTATTATTAAAATATATTATTTTTTAAATCAAAATTATTTTTCAAAATATATAATCCTTAATAAAATGATCACTAATGGCCCCGAATTTGATAATTTTGAAGTCAAACCAGGAATGGAGTTGGAATCGTTTGATATGAATCTATCAAAAGAAATATTTCTTAATCATCCTTTCAAAATTATATTATATTATCTTAGAAAACACCTTCCATATGGTAGCTATTTTAGTGAAGTAGACATCAGTGATTTTTACTTCAGATTGTTGGATGACTATAATAGATATGGAATTGCTTTTGAACGTAAAAATAATCTTTTTTCTGATAATAATTTATATGTAATCGAAAATGACAATTCTAAAAAACCAAAATATGAATTACATTTTGATAGTAAATATGTCTTACTTTTTAATAATAACTATGATAAAAAAACTTTATTATTTAACAAAGTAAAAAAGATTGATTTGAATAAATATGATAGAGGAGAAAAACCTCTATCAGAATGGGAAAAAGAAAAAAGAGATTGTATCAAAGAACAAGAAAATAAATATCTTCAAATTGCAATTATGGATCCAAAATTCTATAATAATGATGAACTTTTTAAAGATTTAATTTATAGTGAATTATATGATTATAACGGTGAATTTATGACTTATTCTTCATTGATGTTTACAGATAAAAAATATGATGAATATTTTAAAAAGACATTCAAAGAACAAATACAAATGGTAAAAAGAATTAATTATCTTATTGAAGAAGGAAATAGTGAATATCTAGGAATAATAGATTAATCTTCTTGGCGAGGAATAAGAGAATTTAGTAAATATAATTCGATTAACCCCACTCAACAAAAATCTATCAATCCAACCCACCCCACCTCCCACCCACCAAAACAAATCCGATAAACATTTCTACAATATATTATTCTCAAAATTATTTTTATATATTTATATTATTAATTAAACTTTTCTTTTTTTATTTTGTAATAATATTTATCACATTCGCGATTGAATTCTTTCAGAGTAGTTATAAGAGGATGCCTGTCCATCAATTTCACCTCTGATTATTTTCTGTCATTTCCGCGAGCCCGCAGGGCGAGCCGATTAATCCTGTCATTTTTCCCAAATTTACAAAAGTTACAAAATTTGAATCAGATTTTTGGATTTTTTTGAGTTAGAATATTTGGGAAAAATGAAAAAAAACTCTGATTATTTTCTGTCATTTTTGTACTAAATGGTTTGGTGACAGAGTTAATCAGGAAATGACAGAAAATAATCAGAGGTGAAATTGAATGGTAAGGCATCCTCTTATAACTACTCCTTTTCGAGCTTTTTCTTGACCTGGTCGCGCTCTTTGATCGCTGTGAGAATTTCATGCGAAAGCCACGACGGTTTCTTCATAGATTTAACTCTGACTGATTTAAGGGGAGCGTGTAGATCCACCACATCGAGTACAAGGGCTTCCCAAGTTGACAACATTTCGTCTGGATCGTTGTAAAAGGTGTCAAGGACGGTCCAAGGTACTTCATTTAAATCTTTAATGAGGCTGTTAACATTCAATTTCTTTAAAGGGCAGTATGTGACAGTAAAGAGTGCTTTCTTGGTAGATTTCAAATTTGCATTTTGTTTGCGAACCAAAATAGTAGGGTTGTGATCGCTGAGCCCAAAAGCTGGTGATGTTATACCTAAGACGTGCTCAGGATGAGAGCAGTAATGGTGATCAATAAGAGTACTAGAGTTTTCAGTGATGCGAGTTGGAGTCTTAACCATTTGCTGAAAACCTTGATATTCCATTAAATGAAGTATTTGCTTTGATTCGCTTGTGGATTTCTTGATCAGGTCAACGTTCAAATCACCGACGATGTGAACTTCTTTGTTTTCAGCAGCAATAGAGTCCACAATATTTGCGAGGCTATCAAAGAAAGAGACAGTAGAGTCAGGGGGACGATAGAAACAAGATAGTAGTATCGGAGCACATCGGAATGGGCCATTTCCGAGTTCCAAAAAATCTCACTTTCAAAACTAGGCTAAGTGCGAAGCCATTGATATGAAAATGATTTTCAATTATTATGCAAATAAAACTCATTTTCACAACAAAGGTTTCGCACTTAGCCTCGTTTTGAAAGTGAGATTTTTTGGAACTCGGAAATGGCCTATTGCTTAAATTCTATACTGATTTGTTCAATTTGCTCTGATTCTAAGTCACTCCTTCTTTCAGCAGAAAGTGAGTTATGGGTGTAAACAATAATTCCACCACCTTGCAGCACAACCCATGATCTTGCATAGGAACATCAAATCACCCAACTGATTGTTGCAGACCTCGACAACCGTTTTTGACATGTGCGGGTCAATCACGTGCTACAACCAGTTGCAAAAGTACTTGAGACACTGTATCGTATTTTGGCATAAATGGCCTGTCCATGATGTTGTCCTTGTAATCCTCCCTTCACCCCTTATCAAAGTTTCTAGCAATACAAGACCATTCTCAAAACTTGGAGGACCAATTTTGAATGGGAGGGAGAAGGGAGGTCAGTATTATGGCTCACTGACTTATGACCAGCAGCGATTTGAAGCAAGAAAGGTCGTTTTTTTTCGTGGGACTGTCTCTTCAATTATGCAACTGGTTGTAGCTCTGGCACGAAATCGATACTGGGTCATAGAAGGTCGTCAGGAGGTGAAGAATTGGGACAACGAATGCAAGCTGTGTAAGAGAAGACGTGCGCAGCCAGCAGTCGAGACTTGGAACAAGGACGAGAGCGTTTGCAAAATGCTGTGTTGATCACACTTGGCCCTTTACAACCAAGATTACTCGAAGAGTTTCTGCTAAAAGATATTTGCGCCTCTTTACGTGCTCAGCAACCGGAGCGGTGCATTTAGAAATGGCATATTCATTGAGCACGACAGATTTCCTGAATGCTCTCAGCCGAATGGTAGCCACCAAGGGAAGACCAGCAGAAATTACAAGCGGTAATGGGACAACTTCGTAGGAGCCGAAAGAGAGCTGAGAGAACTTGTTCAAGCAATGTACGAAGAGTGGATCGCAGATAATGCTGCCAGTAACGGGGTCAGCTAGAATTGAAATCCTCCGCTAGGGTCGCACTTTGGTGGGGTGTTTGAGTCGCTAAGAAAACGCTGAAAGCTCTAGTTGGAAATGCAGGGCTGAACCGACAACGAGCTGCAGACTGCAATCAAGGAAGTAGAAGCATTAGTGAACTCGAGACCATTGACTTATGAAGGAGCTGATCCGCGAGACAAGCCAGTGTTGACACCTAACCTCTCCTTAGTTGGGCAGCTGGGAGGACAACTAGCACCTCAAGTTTTGTATTTGTATTTATTTATTTGCCACACGTTTACAATAATTACAAAAAAAATACCAAAAGAAATGTAGGAAGAAATGGCGAGGAGGCCTAAAGGAAACTATAGAGCTTATGTTAATTAGGCCTCCTCAATTACAATTTTTCGAAGATGGCACAAAAATTACGGCGACGGATACAAAATAATATCAGGTGGAAAATTAAACTAATCAATATTACGGGAGTTTACAAATAATGTTGAATATTAAAAGGCTTTTTCGTAAGATTTCTTTTGGAGCATACTAATAATTATTACAATAAATGCCTTTAAGTGCTCTTTTAAAGGAAAAAGGTGAGGAAGCGTTGATGATATTGGTGTTTAAGGTGTTGTAAAATTAAGGTCCTTGATAAAAAACGGAAAATTGTTTGGTTCGAGTACAGAAAGGCAGACGAAATTTACACGAGTTTCTTGTATTATACGAATGAATTTCACTTTGTAAGGTAAATTTACAATGAAATTTTAAAGGTAGAGTATGGTTTTGATAGGAGTACATGAATAAGCCTAGCCAAGATTTGAAAGAGTGGATCAGTATGTGCATCGAAAGTGGTTTTAGCTATAGTTCTGATCACTCGTTTCTGTAGAATCTCAAGACGAATAAGGTTAGTTCTGTAGGTAGAGGCCCAAACTAAATTGCCGTAAAAAAAGTATGGATAGACTAGAGAAAAATATGGTGTTCGTAAGGTTTTCGTAGATAAATAGGAACTGGATTTACGAATAATTCCTATACATTTAGAAACTTTATTGGCGACATGTGAGATTTCAGATTTCCAATTTAAATTTTCATCCATAATTACTCCCAAGAAAATTGTTTCTTTTACTTGATCAATTTTTTGGCCATTAATTAAAAGTTGAATAGTTTGATTTGTACGCTTTTGGCATGGTTTAAATACAATGAAGTTTAATGAAAGCCTGTTAGCTCTAAACCATAATGACAACTTGTTTAGCTCAGCGTTGAGTATATTAGTCAGGCCGTCTTTATCGTTGTGAGACACAAAAACGTTTGTATCATCGGCAAATAATATCAGTTGTAATATTGTTGACGTGTTGATTATATCGTTGATGTAGAGCAGAACAAACAAAGGCCCTAGTATTGAACCTTGGGGAACGCCACACATGATATTAGCACAAGACGAAACATAACCATTGTATTCTACAGATTGAAGTCTGTTGGAAAAATAGCTCTTAATCCATTTCAGAGCCAAGCCACGTATACCATAGTGTTCAAGTTTATCAAATAAGATGGAATGATTGACTGTATCGAATGCTTTCGAGAGATCTAAAAAAACACCAACCGCTAATTCACCACGATCAATAGCAGATGAAATTTTCTCATGCAAATCAATCAAGGCAAGCGTCGTAGAGTGGTTCTTACTGAAGCCGAACTGGTTATCACAGAGAATATGTAAATTACTTAAATAATCATACAAGCGATTATAGATGATTCTCTCTAGAAATTTTGAAAATCTTGGTAGAACCGAGACAGGCCTATAGTTGGTGAATAGTGACTGGTCATCAGCTTTAAACAGTGGTACCACACGAGCTATTTTCATTGATCGGGTACAACGCCATGAGCGATCGATAAATTCATAGTGTGAGCCAGAGGTCCCCAAATAATTTGAATGGATTCCTTAATTATACACATTGGAATATTATCGTATCCAGCCGCTTTCCCGGAAGCAAAGGATTGAGCAATGGTAATAATTTCATCCTCTGTTGTTGGGCTAAAAAAGATTGATTCTCGAAATGATCCAGATAGAAAATCTTTATGTGAACAAGGAGGAGGCTGTATCTTCTATGAGAGGTTGGGACCAATACTAGAGAAGTAGCTGCAAAACCTATTTGCTACTTCCACTGGATCAGAAATCTCCTGACCGTCTGACTTAAATATTGTATTTACTTGAGGCCTTGACTTTTTTCTTTTTAAGACTTTGTTTAAAATTTTCCAGGTCGCATGTGTATTTGATTTAGCATCTTCCATTTCTTTTCATAATACTGACGCTTAGCCAAACGCAAGGTTTGATTCAATTTGTTCTTGTATCTTTTGTAGAGTGAAGAATTGTCGACTGTTGGAACTTAAAGATATTTTTTGTAAAGTTTATTCTTTGTTTTAATGGATTTAAGAAGAGCTTTCGTTAACCGCGGTTTTTTAAAGCGCCTTTGCTTTCTAGTCGCCTTCTTGAGAGGGAAGCAATCGTTATAAATCTTTGTATACATTTCATGAAAGCTTTTGTACGCAATATCTGGCTCATCGCTAGTTTTAATCGAAGACCAATCAACAACTTCTAGTTTAAGTTACCGATGATATAGCGCTTAATCCCTGGAATCGTTTGAAGACTGATTCAGAACCTGGTGAAAGTGTTCTGGAAGCGTTGGAGAGAAGAATTTCTGTCAACACTTAACACTCGAAAGAAATGGAGAGGCGAAAGACAACCTGAAAGTTGGGGATGTAGTGCTCGTTGTTGAACAGAATGCTCTACGCGGTCGGTGGCATCTGGGTAGAGTGGAAGAAGTGTTCCTTGGTCAGGATGGACAGATGTGTGTGGTCCGGGTGAGCACAAGGGACCACAAACTTATCCGCCCGATAACAAGACTGTGCTTGTTGAACGTCGCTGGGCAGCCAGAGTACGTGACCTAGAGAGAAGAACTGGGATCGTGAGCCGCTCTTCGGGGGAAGGATGGACACGCGATCAACCTGAACTTGTTTGTTGTTTGTAAGCGCCACGTGCTGCCCCCCGTTTAGGGGACTGGAACAAGTGGAATAAAAAAGTTTTGTGAGCACCTGGAAAATGACTTTAGTGTTTTGATGTTTGAACCGGATTTCAGATAGAATTTCTCGCCACTAAGAATTTCTAGTCTTTGCATTTTAGGGGGAGTGTTTGAATTCCATTTTTCCTTGAAAAGTCCTTAAATTTCTGTCCTAGTCCTTGAAAACGTTGAAATTTCTTCAACTTTGAACGAAGTGGCCTGGGAAATGTTTTTTAAAGTTTCTTGGTTGTCCATAGAATAAATCATAGCCCAGAGAAGTCATAGGTGATTTACATAAAGTCTTTTGTGTTTTATGCAAGAATTAACTGCCAATTTGAGACACGTGAACTGAAAAATATAGAGAAACTGGTGGAGGAAACAGTTCAAGCCCAAAAGTACTGTTAGCTTGGTCTGGTAATGTGCACTTATGTACAAATCTCTGGTGGGTAGTCCTTGAAAATCGTATGTATGGTAGTCCTTAAAAATGACTGCAATTTTTTATATGCACCACCCTGATTCTGTAGTGTTTGTTCTTCATTACAGCGTAGTTCAAATCCACTGAAATGTGTATTATTATTATTATTACTATTATTCTAATCCTTATTCCTCTTTTACATCTATATATTTGTTGTAGTTAATTTTTGATCTCAAGTATTTTTTTTCTTTCATTGGGGTGTGGTAATAAATGCTAAAGAAGTTGAACCAAAATAAACATAAAAATTACTCGGGATAAAAAATTAGCCATAACACATTCTCCAATCCAGTGGAACCTCTCCTTTGGGAAACCTCTATTCAAGGGACACCTCCATCCAGGGGACACAAAATCTGGTCCGGGAAAAACCTTTACATTATTTTTGTATTTGTCACCTCAATCGAAGGGACACCTCTACTCAGGGGAAAGGGACCCTCTTTCTGAGACCTGAAACCAGTGTTTAATCTCCATTCAGGGGACATCTTAGCTCTCAAGAAGTGACTGACCACAAAAATCGTTGATAAGGTTTAGTGTGCAGTAGTCACAATGGAGAGAGCTTTCAAAACTACAGAATAATGGGCCACCCAGACTCAAGTCCACCTTGTCGAAAGGCTTTCTAAAAAATGAAGTTTATATCTCCTTGCATCCAAAAT
Source organism: Porites divaricata (assembly GCA_038088405.1). Taxonomy (NCBI): domain Eukaryota; kingdom Metazoa; phylum Cnidaria; class Anthozoa; order Scleractinia; family Poritidae; genus Porites; species Porites divaricata. The sequence continues at coordinate 53,133 of JBBMOI010000014.1, read as the reverse complement.
ACATCAGTGAATCGGTGAACATTTTCGCAAACTTTTAGATATGCTACTGTTACGACACCTGCGAAAGGTCCAGCGTATTTGCCGTCGGAATGATATCCCTTACATTTTGTGCTTGGATTGGAGCCTTTCATCTCGAGCAAAGCCTCGGCGAACCGCCCAGACAAAAATGGCGAGCAACTGAGCTTCATGTATCATTCCGTGTAAGGAGACACGAAACGACTCATAGGCCTGCTGCCTTCTGATTAGGCAGAAAAACACAAACGTTTTCTGGCACCAATAGGAAGCCAGAACGAACGCGGCCCTTAGGAACTGGTCTGGTAGGACATTGTAACAAGGGGCTCTTCTCCCGGTTCTTTACTTTTCTTCGCGCCTTTTTTTCCGCCCGTTTAGAATTCCCTCGCCCCCACTATCTGCCCCTGGGTCTCCGAGGATGAAACCGGTCTTAAGCATCAAGGTTTCTTTGGCCTACCTAGCCCTTTTTTTCTGTCTTAAGCTCATAACATTTCTTTAATTTTATTTAGTTAAAAAAAATAGAAAAGTAAGTATGAAAACCAAAATAAGATACAGTTTTTGGAGAAGTCAGTTGTTGTCTGAAGAAACCTGATTTACTAATATTTTCATAAAAGCAATTACCGTTTTGAAATGGCGATCATATTGTAAACGATCTTGATAAGAATTAAAATATACAATACATAACTAGCAGGTTTCGTAATTGTTACGACGGCTCTCCACTTGGGACTGACTTTGAATCGTTGGCGTTTTTTCACTAGCATATTTACTGTTATCTTGTAATTTCCATTTTCTTGAATGAGGACAGCAAACAACAAGTTTCTTGGCGGCACCGCAAAGACGAGTTTTAAACTGTTCAGTGAAAACGCAAAACAGCAAGAAATTGGCAAACCCTTGACTGCAGTCTCCCAAACCCTGAAAACAAAACAAGAATTACCGATGGTCAGGAGCCCATAACCCGGAGGGTCTAACTTCCATACTGCGCCTATGCAACGGGCGTTTTCACAAGTAGGTTTATTTTTAGATAAGCTTTTCCCGCGAATTGCTTTCAAAAAGCCAATCATTAGCAATTGCGTCATCAATGACAAACTTTTAATACGTAACTAGGACAACTCCTTCACACTGAAAAAAACATAGCGGAGGAATCTTCAGAGGAGTCTTCTAACAGTACTTCAAACGACAATTTCAGTATTTACACCGAAACTAGTAGTTCAGAAGAAGAATGGCAAAACCTAGCCAGGACGTCTACTTTGTCGACGACAACGCATAATTCACGCAAAGGGAATTAAATCGAAATCATCTTCGAAATAGCCGACTGTGAAAAGGTCCAAGCGAGCTACTAACAGTCTAAGCGACGATCAAATGCAGGAATTGACCTCGTGGAACAGTTATTTTCCGCGGGAAAAGCTTATCTAAAAATAAACTCACTTGTAAAAACGCCGTTGCACGAATTTATGGCAGTTGAACGCTTCGGGTTATGGGCTCCTGCGATGGTAAATTAATCTAAAGGGACCGGGACACCAGTTTTTGAATCCAGTGGAATACCTAAAAGTAACTGAAAAACAACCTCCAAGAGGAATCAAACCAGAATGACAGATCCTTTATCATTCCAAATACCAGTTATGGAGCTGTTAACAATAGTCCTATTCAGGTCTACGCCCACCCGGAGATCTTGCTCCACCTACGTATGAAATGGCCCCTGGGTTTTTAGCAATCGGTCGGTATGGGTCGGTTTTCTGTAAATAGTCGTTCGTAGTCTGTTGTTGTCGCGAGTGACCAAACAGTCTAGAAAAGTTATCATACCATTTTCTTCGATCTCCTTGGTGAACTGCATGTCCGCGTTCTCTCTGTTAAGGTGTTCGTGAAAATCGTTGATTCCGTCTTTGTGTACGGCTGTGAATGTGTCGTCACGGAGTGTAACAGAAATTGTTATGCAAAACATCGAGAAACAAGCCCCAGCTACCTACACGCGAACCATACCTCTTTAGTTATGCTACGTTGACGACACTTTCACTGCCGTACGCAAAGACGGAATCGACAATTTTCACGAACACCTTAAAGACACAACGCGGACATACAGTTTACCAAGGAGATCGAAGAAAATGGTAAGATACCTTTTCTAGAATGTTTGGTCGCTCGCGACAACAACAATAACAATAATAACACTTATTGCTTTTATTGCATATTCTATCATTAAAAGATATGATCAAATGCGCATAAGACTCGAAAACAAAAGTTAAAAGACCCAAAAATTCGATAATTGATTTTTAGTTAAAGCTAATCATTTGTTACATTTCCCTCCTAATAGGTAATTTACCATTACTCATACCAAGTAAGAAGTAAAAAGAGAAGATAAGAGTAGAGATAGCTCAAGACAGGTCGCTATAGGCCTCTTTAAAATAGTGCATCTTAAATGAGTCTCTGAAACTTATCAAAATCATTCTCTTTCCTAATATAGTCCGGTAAACCGTTCCATATCTTTGGAGCAGCTGCAGAAAATGATCTGGCCCAAAGAGTTCATTTGAACTTAGCGGTAGGGTCTTGCAAAATAACGCCTACATTAATCTGCAGCTTATAGCGAGAACATCGTTTAAGATGCATGATATTAGTTAAATACGCAGACCCCAGACTGTTAATAGCCTTAAAAGAGATCACAGCGATTTTATACCAACTTCGGAACTTCACCGGTAACCAATGCAGTGCAAGCAGCGCTGGGGTAATGTGACAGTATCTGGGTGTAAGGGTGATAAGTCGCGCTTTGGAATTCTGAAGACGTTGCAATTTAGAAAGATGCACAGCTGGTACACCATAGAGAAGACCGTTGCATTAATAATCAATGCGTGCCATGATCACGCCTTGTACAAGCAATTTGGTGGAGGCAGGCGTCAAGAACTACCTTATTTGTCTGATATTATGCAGCGATAGTAAACTGATTGACAAGTCTTGTTAATCTATTTTTCATCTTAAGGTTAACGTCCATCCAGGAATCAAGGTTGTGGACGGCAGACCTTACAATTGGCACTGATGCTTGACCAGTCTCTAGGTGTGTAATATTCACTTTATCAAGTTGTTGCTGCGTACCAATTAGAATGACCTCGGTTTTGTCTTCATTAAACTTTAGCTGGTTCGCCGCCATCCATGCTCTAATGTATTCAATGCATTCTTGCTCAGCATCCACGGCTTCAGTCTGGTTGTTCTCAGAATCCGGCTTCAGAGATAGAGCTGAGTATCGTCTGCGTAGGCGTGCACACCCGGAAGGTGAGCCTTCACTATTTCAAACAACTTGCTGGCGTAGATTGTAAACAATAGGGGGCCAAGGCATGAACCTTGAGGGACAGCATGGGGTAGATCAAACTTCCTAGAGCAGCAGCCTTCAACACAGATGCGCTGAGATCTTCCATCGAGGTATGATTTAAACCAGCTAAGTACAGACCCAGATATTCCAAAGCTAGATTCTAATCGCTTGAGCAACACCTGGTGATTGACAGTGTCAATTGGTGATTGACTTAGGTCGAGAAGTACCAGCAGTGTGACCCTCTGTTTATGTACGCTTAACAGAATGCCATTTTGCACCGTAAGCAGCGCAGTCTTCGTGCTGTGACCACAAAAAGAACCGACACATACCGACCGATTACTAAACCAGTCATCGTACAACCCGACCTCTCACAAGGCTACAACCATATAGACTTTGACGAGACGAGCGCAACTAGTTTGCGACTCACCTGACAGCCTACAAGACAAGACTGACTACCTAACCAACGTTTTTAGTAAAAACCAATGCTACACGGACTTTGTTAGACGGACCACTCACAGTAACACTGATTCCAGTACTCAGACCAACGGTAACTCTGGCCCTGTTACGACATTGACTATACCGTACCGCTTAAGATCTCTGGGTGATTTTGGATACTAACCTAACCTATGACGAACACATTACCGAAACTGTTTCCTCCTGTATGTCTCAGTCAAATAAGCCGCACAAACCATTTTTTTGACAAATGCACCCTACTAACTATTTTAAATGCGTTGGTTTTTAGTAAACTTTTTTATTGTTCAAAAGTATGGGCGAATACAACAAAAGTAAAATATGTAGATTACAAAGCATTCAGAACTTTGCTGCTCGAATTGCGACAGTTACGCGCAACCCTAACGTGTTGACCAAGATGGACGTCTAGTTTCGAGCTCCCACTAACTCTGCAATGCATGCAAGGAAAGGGAACTAAATTCGACGTATAAACCTACGCCTTAAAGAAAGATTGAAATATGATCTTGAATAGCCGACGCAAATAATTTTCAAATTACCTCAAAACGTACAGCTAAAACTAGGCTCATCACAAGATGTCCAGAAAAGCGAAGGTGAAGTGTAAGGACCAAATGAACGAGGACCTGCTTGAATGCAAAAGAAAGGCACAGGAGCTAATGACATCCAGCGGAGCCCCAGTTAATGCGAATGGAAGGAAAAAGGGATACATAGAGATTATGAAAAACCTATGGGACGCTAAAGGATATGGAGACCTTGGTCTAAAACCTCAAAATTTGCGGGACCAAGCATCAAGACTTGAAAAAATTCAAGAAAGGTCAGTGGACAACACCTCGGGTGACTCGAGGGCGATGTCAGGAATTGATGAATCTATGTTTGGCGTCGGAACTCAGTCTGCTTCTAATTATTCAGGCGGCCCAGATTTATTTACTTTGGATTTTCAAGATGCTGGAAGTGATGAATCACGATATGCTAATTCACAAGAAATAGCGAGCGATTTGAATATGACCAGTACCAATACGGAAATCCCAGGAGGCGCAGAGTTAATGAAGCAGATAGAGCAGAACGATCTAGACAATGTGATTGTACTGGGGTGTCTGCCAGAGCACAATGTTGTTGATAAGCCATCAATGATCACTTGGGGCACACGGAGTGATGGCAGTCTCATTGTTATACCAACCTCCATCATAACAGATGCTTATAATGAGATTGTTACATGGAGAAAGAATGTTTTTCTGGTGCCATTTGGTAAAACCGGAAAGGAATTTATTGATCAGGTTACATCGCACATTACATTACATTGGATGGTGCAGTGAGGCCTATAGGGGTCGGCGAGGTGATACGAAGGATTATTGGAAAGTGTGTAATGAACTTTTCTAAGGGAGACGTGGTTTAGGCGAGTGGTTCACTCCAGCTATGCGCAGGTCAAAAGTCCGGCAGCGAGGCTGCTATACACGCTATGCATGCAATATTTGAACCAGATGACACGGACGCGGTACTGCTCATCGATGCTTCTAATGCATTCAATGCACTTAACAGAGCAACTTCACTGCATAATATCCGGGTTCTCTGCCCTGTAATTGCAGCATCCGCCATCAATACTTACAGGAAGTCGGCACTCTTGTTTATTACCGGCGGCAAAGAGATCATGTCAGCTGAAGGAACAACACAGGGTGACCCACTTGCTATGGCTATCTACGCCTTAAGTGTGCAGCCGCTGATCACAAGCCTGCAGGCGGCGTCCAGCACTAAACAGTGCTGGTTTGCTGACGATGCTTGTGGACCTGGCTCTGTACTGGAAATCAAGAAATGGTGGGATGTCCTCAACAGCCTTGGCCCAGTCTATGGCTATTTTCCCAACCCCAAGAAATGTTGGATTATCTCAAAGCCAGATAAAGAGGCAAGCGTGAAAGAAGTGTTCAAGGACACGGCGGTCAATGTGACGGTAGAGGGACAAAAACATCTGGGTGCGGTGATAGGTTCACGGGAATATCTAGAGGAATACGTTAGCGAGAAGGTGACCAACTGGGTCAGCGAGATTACCAAGCTGGCAGAGTTTGCTCTTTCTCAGCCTCAAGCGTGTTATGCTGCTTACACCTTTGGCCTCAAGCACCGATGGACCTATTTTTTGAGAACTTTTCCTGATATTCAAGAATTATTGGAGCCTTTGGAGAATGCCATATCTAAGGTGCTCATTCCTGCAATTACGGAGCATAGGTGCACTCCGCTGGACAGGGACATTCTAGCACTGCCAGTCCGTCTAGGGGGACTTGGCATGACAAACCCGTGTCTTGACGCAAATCTTGAGCAATCCTCCTCCGTCAAAGTTACCATCCCGCTGGTCCAACAGATCGTGGCTCAATCCCATCAGATGCCGGATGATGCTTTGGTCAAGCCATTACAACAGGCAATGAGGAGTGAGAGAGCAACGGTGCTCCAAGACAGGGCAGAGTATATCAGAGGATCAGAGGGGTAGCCCCACAGAAAGTCCAACGGGCACTTGACCTTGCTGCGGAAAAAGGGTCATCTGTTTGGCTGACGGTACTCCCCCTTCGTGAAATGGGTTTCAATCTAAATAAGAGAGAGTTCCGCGATGCAATTAAACTGCGCTACGATTGGCCGGTTGATGATATCCCCTCCACCTGTGTATGCGGTGATGCTTTTACAGTGGACCACGCAATGATATGCAAGAGACGTGGGCTCGTTACCCAACGTCACAATGAGCTGAGGGACTTAGAAGCCGAACTCCTGAATATGGTTTGTACCGATGTTGAGATTGAGCCTGTCCTGCAAGATATCTCGGGTGAACAGCTGGGAAGAGGTTCTAATCGAGCTCCAGATGCGAGATTGGATATTCACGCGCGCGGGTTCTGGGAGAACCAACGATCAGCATTCTTTGACGTGAGGGTTTGTCACCCTAATGCTGATTCGTATAGGGACCTAGAGCTCCAACAGATATACCGCAATCATGAGAACGAGAAGAAGCGCCTTTACGCGAGGAGGGTTTTGGATATCGAACAAGTAACTTTTACACCCCTTATTTTCACGTCAACGGGCGGCATGGGAAACGAGTGCTTGCAATACCATTCCAGACTGGCGCAGCTGATCTCCATCGAGAAAGGAGAACATTACGCTAAAGCAATCTCCTGGATAAGAGCAAGGACATCCTTCGCTTTACTAAGATCCGCGCTAATCTGCCTAAGAGGTTCAAGAGCTAGAAGGAAAGCCTTTTGTGACTTTAAGAACATTGATATTGACGTTGAAACCCAGGAGGGAGCCATTATGTAAACACTCTTGAAATAGGTTTTAATAGTTTATTTCTTTTATTTACTTTTACCTTGTATATACCGATATTGACGTTGAAACCCATGAGGGGGCCATTATGTAGACGCTGTTGAAATAGGTTTTGGTAGTTTATTTCTTTTCTTTTACTTACTTTTTCCTTGTATATACCAATTTGTTTTTATTATCGAAATGGATTGTTTCAATTGAAATGAAATGTTTTTAATTCGAATAATTTTTTTTTAATTAAATAAATTTTTTCTAATCAAAACTAAGCGTTTTTTTCCTTTAAACGAAAGGAATTGTAAATAGTGTCTTGACGGAATAGTTTTTTTAAGTGAATTAATTGTAGATAGGATTTTAATAGTTAGCATTGTTATCAATAAAATATGTTCACATTACACCAGCTTTGTAAGAGCTTAAATGGCTACAAGTAGCAACTTAGTTATTCTTTAGGAATGCTATCATGGCCTTTAAATGCCTTACTTTCCGCGTGCCGAAGTACCTTTCCTCCCAGTTAATTAACCGAGGAGAAATAAGCGGGCGTTCCACAAGAAGTTCACAGATGCTGAACATTCTACTTTTCAAGTCTGCTAGTGGTTAGAGGACGTTTTATTATATAATAGTCAGTATCTGGAACTCCATGGATAGCCATCTTAAAACTTTTGAATCAGTATTTGCCTTTAAGTCCAATCTGAAACGCAAACTGGTCAAGGATTTTGTAGATTCTTAATCATGTCATTTAAATTTTAGTGTGAATATTTTAATTAGGGGGCTAGCATGGGGCTAGCAACCACGTTGTCGAGTGCTCTCTTTTTCCTTGCTTATCTTTCCTTGCTTCGCATTCGAGAACGTCGTAATTATGACACAACTTGCAAATATGGTTTGTTGTCTCGTGCTGCATGCTTTGCTGACGACACATCGAGTATTTGGTGGCTTTTGGACTTCGACAGGCGAACCTCGTGCTGACATACAAGATGGCGGCGATTCTACTTTGGGCTGAATTCTCCCTTCCTTGTGAGCATTCTTGTTTGTGGCGACATTTCTTCCAACCCGGGTCCTGTATCGATGCCAGGGAGGACCGGATTATCTGTTCTGTATTTCAATGCATCCTCGCTGGTAAATAAGACGGCGTTCTTGGAATCTCAGCTCGCTCTAAAGGGTTACGACATTGTCGCTGTTACAGAGTCTCACCTAGATGATACCGTACTTGACGCGGAATTATTTCCACCGAACTACGTTGTCTATCGCAAGGATCGAAATAGGAAAGGCGGTGGTGTGCTTTTGGCAGTAAGAGACGAAATTTTATCTACACTATGATGCCAATTCAGAACTCCTTGTGGGTCGATATTTTCTATGGGAAAAACAAATCGTTTACATTTGGAGTTTTTTTACCGGCCGCCAAATAATTCAGTCGAACCTCTTGTCGACTTGAGTGCTTCTCTGGACGAGTTCAACGACTCTGCTGAGATTGTATTGGTGGGCGATTTTAACCTTCCGGACATCGATTGGTCTACTAATTCTGTTTTCCGTGATACTGACCTAAATTGCAGACTAATGGATATTCTACTGGATCATTTTATGTCACAACAAGTGCTGGAGCTTACTCGCGGAAAAAAACATCTTAGATCTCGTGATAACAACAAACGAGGAGTTGATAAGAAATCTACAAGTTGGCGAACCTTTCTCCGATCACAATTCCATTGCTTTTGAAGTTACGATGTCATCTTCTAAGAATCCGTCGCATAAGAAGGTTTACACATTCACGAAGGCGAATTTGGATAGGCTAAACTGTTTAATTTTGTTCCGCGGACCTGTGCTTTCCTGACTGATGATGTTCAGGAAAACTGGCTAATGTCTTTAAAAAGATTTACTCTTCACAGCAGTTGAGACCTGTATACCAACCAAATCGCTAAGGAAAATGAAAAACGCACCGTGGCTGAAGCGGGATGTATTAAAGTTGATTAGGCAGAAATGAATTGTTTACAAGAGAGTCAAGGCATCAAATTCTGACAACCTCTGGACGCGTTACCGAAATTTGAATGATAGAACAAAGAAGGCATGCAATCAAGCGCGGTGCGAATATTTTGAACAATTAAGTGTCAAAACTGCAAACAAAGGCAATAGCAAATTGTTTTGGAACTATGTTCGCTCGCGTCGGAATGGAACAAACAACCTTGTGACACTTAAAGTAGATACAGATACTCTGACCGATCACAAAGACATTGCAGACAGTTTCAATCGCTTTTTCGCCTCTGTTTTTACATCAGAAAACTTGACTCATTTTTCAAACTTCCCGCAAGTTGTCAGAACTGAAAATCTCACACAGGTATCAACTACTCTCATTGAAGTTCTAAAGCTATTGAGGGAATTAAATGCCAATAAAAGTTGCGGCCCCGATGACATTCATCCAAGGATTTTGAAACATTGTAGTAATTCGCTAGCTTCGCCCTTGTGCGCTCTGTTTAATACTTCATTTAAATGTGGTGAAATTCCCGATGCCCGGAAAATAGCAAATGTTATTCCGCTTTACAAGAAAGGAGCCAAAGACAAAGCAGAAAACCACAGACCTGTTTCTCTAACCTCTATTGCAAGTAAAATCTGCGAGAAGATTGTCAGAAAGTCGATTGTAAACCTCTGGACGGATCATCAAGTCTTCATAGGCGAGCAATTTGGTTTCATGAAAAAGCGTTCTTGTCTATCGCAATTGCTCGTTACTTTCCATTCATGGGACAAAGCAAGAAATGACTCTCATAAAGTAGAGGTAATTTTAATAGATTTTACAAAAGCATTCGACTCTGTTCCTCATTAGCGCCTCCTGGCGAAGTTGAAGGGATATGGAATTGGTGGAAATCTCCTTAACTGGCTAACCCACTTTATCGTTGGTAGAAAACAAAGAGTCTCATTCCGTGGGCACTTTTCGCCTTGGACTATGGTCACCTCTCGTGTTCCCCAAGGTAGTGTACTTGGCCAGGCCTGTTCCTTGCCTATATTAGCGATATTACAACTGGCGTAAGGTCTTAAGGTCGAGCATGCTCTTGTTTGCAGATGACAGCAAGGTTTACAGGATTATTTACGATGAAAACGACGAGAAACAACGTCAAAGTGACCTCGACACGCTACAGAAATGGAGTGAAAATTGGCAACTTCGTTTTCACCCTGATAAATGTGAAGTTCTACGTGGCCTTGGTTATACCCATTCTGGAATATACTGTCCCTGTCTGGTCACCCTATTTACAGAAGAACATTGACGCTCTTGAACGAGTCCAACGTAGGGCCTCGAAATACGCTCTCCCGATGTCATCTAGGGACTCTCCGTAGGAAGAAAGACTGGCAATGCTTGGGTGGTCCAGTCTTCTATCAAGGAGGTCTTATCTATCTTTGCTAGAGTGCTACAAGACTATTCATGGTCTTAATGGTCTTAACTGTAATGATTATTTTGAATTTAATTGTTATGGTAAAACAAGATCAAACCATTCATTTATATTAAGACAGCCATTAGCTAGAGTAAAGTGTTTTTTGCACCCATACTTTGCTCAATCATGCGGCACGCCGATAACCACAACATCCTGTACCCCCTACAACATGGCTTCAGGAATAGAAGATCGTGTGAAACACAGCTTTTGGGATTCGTAAACGACCTAATTAACACTATGCATGCTGGATCCCAGACGGATATCCTGGTGATGGACTTCAGTAAGGCATTTGATAAAGTCAGCCATCCTCGTCTTGTTACCAAGCTGAAGTATTATGGAATTGGTGGTAGGACAAACGGATGGGTCCAATCGTTCCTAAGTGGCAGAACACAGAGAGTCGTCCTCGAAGGAGAATTTTCAGACGACGCCGAAGTACTCTCTGGCGTACCACAAGGTTCTGTCTTGGGTCCATGCTTATTCCTTTTTTATATAAATGACCTACCCGAATCCCTTGCCTCTAATGTTAGACTATTTGCTGATGACACCATTGTGTACCTGACCATCCACTCAGACAGTGACGCCCAAGTACTCCAAAGAGACCTAGACAAATTAGCCGAATGGGAAACCCTATGGAAAATGGAGTTCAATCCAGACAAGTGTGAAGTACTTAGAGTAGGGCGTAAGCGTGTTATGGTACAAAATGACTATATTCTTCATGGTGAGACACTAGCAACAGCTGACTCAGCCAAGTACCTCGGAGTTACTATAGCATCAGACCTGAGATGGAACAAACACATCGACATCATCACAAGTAAAGCAAATAGAACCCTTGGATTCCTGAAAAGGAATCTAAAGATTAACTCTACTGCACTCAAGTCCACTGCCTATAAAACATTGATCCGACCCTCCCTCGAGTATGCCTGCACCGTTTGGGATCCATACACACAGGGAAACATCTATAAGCTCGAGATGGTGCAGCGTCGGGCTGCAAGATTTGTTCTTGGAAGATACAACAACACATCCAGCGTAGGGGACATGCTACTTGAGCTCGGCTGGACTTCCCTTCAAACCAGGAGACAGACACTTAGACTCTGCATGATGTATAAAATTCATAAAGGCTTGATTGCCATGGATGCCCAAGAGTTCATGACTCCACTTCAAAGGAGATCACGGCATGTAAATTCATACGCGTACAAAATCCCCCACTCAAAGACGGACTACCACATGTACTCGTTTTTCCCGAGAACGATACGAGAGTGGAACAGCCTGGCCAATGAAACAGTAATTGCACCAAATTTGAAGGCCTTCAAGAAAAGCCTGCCATCTGACTAAGGCCAAACCAAGTGATGCTAACTTTGACTTTTATTATTGACATTATTGTTATCTTTTTTAGTTTTTATCATAGCCTTTTAGCCTTATTTTAAATTGTAGTTTTTATTTATACGCTCACTAGAATCTTCAGAATTGAAGGAGGTGAGTCGTTCAGGAAGAAGAAGAAGAAGAAGAAGAAGAACAACAACAACAACAGAGGAACGCTCTTCCCAAAGAGATAGTGCTCGAAAAGGATTTCAGCATTTTTCGAAGTAGACTTAGAAAGTATTGTGAAATTTTGTAAATTTTTTAGCCATTTCTTAATTATTGTTAAATTTTACAAGTAGTATATTTATTTTATATTTTATAAAATAAATATAGTTCTCGATAGGGATAAACTCTGACGTTCCTTTTATGTATTCTTACATAATAAATATTTGATTTGTATTTGATTTTGAGGAGTTTTTAAGTACAAGTTTTTAAATCAATTAATACATTATTCTTTTGATAAATATTATTGTAAATATTTTAAACGTCCTGGAAGTAGGTTTTAATTGTACTAAGTTTTTATCTTTTTAGTTGTGTTGAGTTATATGTGGGCTCAAGCAAAACTGACAAGGACAGAATGACTGGACAACCGACAATTGGACTATCACAAAGCAACTGTTAAACTGTAACAAAAGACGGATCGAAACGCACTAATGACAGGTTCTTGTTGGATCATAATGTTTGTACGGGTTTTTATATAACATATGGTAGTTTTTATATAATATAGGGTATAATTTATACCATTAAAAAAACTGTCAAATGCCGGTTTCTGTCTTGATTGAGACATAAAACCTACTTGGCGATAAAAAAGTGCCGTATTCCACCACGCTTGAGATTTTCCAGTGTCGATATACAAAACCATGATCCAACGAAGTGTTCTCCAAACGCGCAGCAGAATAAAGGTAAAGGGAACCAAGGCCAACATTCTGTCGGCTTTCAGGGCGATGTTCTGGGCCTTTTGTGATGGAAACTGACTCCTGTTATAAGAAATCTGAAAAAGTAAAAGTGTATAAAGATGGTGTTATCAAGTCCAAGTAACTCCTAATAAAGAAATAGTTACTGGAGCGAAAAAAGAAAATGTGCAAACGGCCGTATCGCTCAAGAATTTCCAACAGATGCTACTGCTACTGTTATTGAATGGCTGATAAACGGCTGCTAGTAGTGGTGGAGGGATGATTTACTCCTGTTTGTTGTCTAGTAAGTGTTTAGCGAGGTTTAGCTAGGTCTAGTCAATGACGTCACCTCATTGGCAAAACATGTTGTTAAATTCCGTATTTTAATGCTTTACAATCACGATGTTATAAGATTACAACAAAAACCGAACATAAGTTCAACACGCTTCTCTGGTCTTCCAACACTAGTAACCGAGCACGCATGGTATTGTGGGATGTCCAGATACATAAACTTCCGGTTAACTCAAACATCCGGTTTTAATACACTACACATGTGTCTAGTAATTGTCTGGTCACTGTCTTCCGGCACACCTGCATACTTATTAAGTGCCTAGTCAGTGTCTAGCTAGCTAGGTAAAACAACGTTCCTCCGTGCTAAAAACTATCTTCCTCCACACCTAATGAGCGTCAATCTTATACAATGGAAACAATAGGCTTTTCCGCTCTATACCCCACCTGATTAGCTCAGGTAGAATCTATTATGTTTTCGAAATAAATTTGGGCAGTTTTCGAAAGCGCTATCTTTCTTGCGAGCTCAGTTTTCTAGGAAAAACGTTTGTTCGAGTTCGCTTGTTTGAGAAAACGTTTATTCACTTTTTGAGCATCATGCCTTCCCTTATCAACGTTGAGATACAGAGGCAGAGGACAAGGCATAGAATGACGAGGCAGACTAATTTGTTTAAGCCTGTTTCCATATGATCGTCCGGATCGTCCCGATCGCCCCAGTCGTTTCAAAATATTTCTAGACGATCCGGACGACTGAGGCGATTGGTAGTTTCCATATGATCGTCTCGATCGCCTCAAAGGCAAGAGACGCGGGGTCGTCAGCGATGTCTCTGGGTCAGACAATAGAATTATTGCGCCTGTTTTGCAAACAAGCCACATAAATGGATGATTTTTATTCGTAAAGCGAACCTCGTACCTTGGCATCTACTTTTTCTCTTGATTTTGCGCCATTGAGAAGCTAGAAGAGTTCCCCGAAGACATAGTATCTCTTCGAAAACTTGATGTCACGGACTTTCACTAATTTAAATAACCCACATACGCGATGCGAACATTTGTGTATTATTTTTTCGGCTTTTGCGCCATCCAGGCCGAATTTATTCTCGATTACTGGAATAAAAGTGATGACTTCTGGGATAGCCTTCGATCGTCCCGATCGTCTCAGTCGTCTGAGAGCGTTTCCACATGATCGCTTCAAAATTTACATGATCGTCCCGATCGTCCGGATAGAACTCAACTCTATCCAAGCGATCGAGGTCGTCTCAGTCGTCCGGGTCGTTTGCGATCGTCTGGGTAGCGTTTCCATATGATCGTCCCGATCGTCTAAACATTTTTTGAGGCGACTGGGACGATCCGGACGATCATATGGAAACCAGGCTTTAAGGAACTGAAGAGTGAGAGTTTATCTGGAGACAAACTGAAGATCTGAGGATTAAAGTGTTTCTTTTTTTCTTGTGAATAACAACGGAACTCCTTCGGAGGCCAAGTACGACTCTTAAGGACAACTACAGGGTGATTTATATCGTGCAGAATCTATTTCATCAGGGAAAAGCTAGACGCAGCATAGGCCTAAACAGTCATTATTTGGTGGTATTCAAGAATCCACAAGGCGAATTGCAAATCTTGACTCTGGCCAAGCAAATGCATCCCGGGCAAACTGATTTCTTCTTAAATCAGTACTTTAAAAAGACCTTTTGGTTATCTGGTGATTGATCTGAACAAACGTCCTGCCCAGTGAAGAGAGCTTTAACCAAGCAGGGTTTCAAGAAAATATTCCTCAAGAGCTTCTAAAATCTCTAAAGCAGCAAAATCTTTCGCCTGTCCAGCTAGGCAAGAGATGCAGGGCAACATGGATGTCTTGCTTTCTCGAAACAATCTTCGGGACGAAGAAAAAGCTAAGCGATACTTTCAGTTGCAAAACAGATACCTGGCTTTTAAAGAACAATTAAATACAAGAACACGACCGGAAGAAATGATCAGCACTGTTCCAGACCGCATCAAGCACACAAGATTCTTCGACAGCAACGGCACCATTGTTAACTCCCCTTAACCCCTTCAACGTAACACCTATCATCCAAAAACCTAAAAGAGAAAGCTCCACCCCACCACCACCCTTAAATCCTGCCCCAGTACATACCCCATCACAAGCCTCAAAGCGCAAAAGGTGTAGGATTCAATTTGTAAATTATTTGGATGATGTTAATGATGCTTATGGCAAACAGAAGGCAAACCTTGCAAGTACTGTTGGGAAACATATAGCACGTTACGCAACACAACGTCCCTTATCCTAAACATAGTAATGGAAACCTTGATCGCGTGTATTTTTAAAGAGATAAGGAATGTATTAAGTTGACAAGTTTTAGATTGCTTTTGAATATTACGTGCGTGATGTGATAAGAATATGACACTTAGATATCTTATAACAAAAATGCCAAGACTGTATAAGAAAAGAGAGTTGTTAGGAGGAATAAGAAGGAATTAGAAGGAATAAATGAATGTACGGTGTAGTGAACGTGGATCGTTGCTGGGAATAAAGATATACAGTCCAAGTCCGAGTGTTTGATTGAGAGTGTGGATATTCCCGAACAAGTACTCCACGGGCGAAGAACAAGAGGATTTATTTTTCATTCCTTTCAAATCGCTGTGTATTTTACTCTTTTTGTCATTGGTTCTCAAAAAAGTTTTTAATAAGGTATTTTGTACGTGGTTTTATTAGTCGCAAGTTTCAATTCACTCTTGTTAAGTTATTATTTTTTTGGTTTTTTGTAATAGTGAGTCAAAATTGAAATAGAGAGTTTTCAGCTCCACTTTGTGTATGTGTATGTGTTTTGTCTATATATCCGATTAGGACTAGGTGATCGCACCTCTTATTACTATTTTTTAATAGACGTTGCACTCATTAGGTATTAGAATGGAGTCCAGCAATAATTCCCATTCTTGGGTCGACAAACACGCGTCCAAAAGAGCTGGAAGCTCATCAACGTTGGTAAGGATAAGCCATGACGCTCAAAAAGTGAATAAACGTTTTCTCAAACAAGAGAACTCGAACAAAAGTTTTTTTTCTGGCAGACTGAACTTGTAAGAAAGATAGCACTTTCAAAAACTGCCCGCCTTTATTTCGAAAACATAATAGATTCTACATGAGCCAATCAGGTGGGTCTACAGCGAGCATGCCTAAGCAAGCCTATTGTTTCTATTTTATGAGAGAGACGCTCATTAGATGTGGAGGAAGTCAGTTATTAGTATGGAGGAAAGCGATTTTACCAAGCTAGCTAGACACTGACTAGGCACTTAATTAGTATGCAGAAAAACACTGAGTAGACACTTACTAGACACATGTTTTACTAATGAAGTGACGTTATTGGCTAGACCTTGCTAGACACTTACTAGACACCAAACAGGAGTAAATCATCCCTCTAACACTACTCCTGCTTTTGCGTGACAGGTCACAGGTGCTTATACTGACTGCGAATGAATATCATTTTTTTTAATTCAAAATCTTTTGATTTGTCTTTACTGCAGTCTTTTATATAACGGGTACGTTCGAACGGGTTTTACTGTAATAAGTCTTAGCTTGAAAAAAAAATAAGATGTTAAATGCTTAACACCTGTCCCCATCAGCTCTGTCAACGTCTAGGTTTATCGTCTAGTATTATATTTAAACTTGCCTGAGGTGAAGGTTCAGGGGAATTATAAGTCAAGGGGATGTTGACAAGGGAAAAGGTTTATCGTTTTTCTGTCTTTTCCGTTACCAGCAACGTTTGTATCCACCCTGCTCTTCCCTGTTATAAACAGGAATTTGCGACAATTTTTCAGACAGTTGGCAATTGACAAAGAAGAAAGAAAACCGACGCGAGTGAAAAATAAAATCCAATACCAGCTAATACCTAACCAAGCATCCTTTAATATCAGCACTTGGTCATGTGACGTTTTTGACTTCAAAGCTATTCACCTGATAGTCACGAGATTCAGCTGTTGTAACTATCTGTATAGCACTAATACCTCAAACTTTTTGTTTAAAAGCTGGAACTGCAAGCAGTGGTGCTTATTCAAATTAAAACTAATGGCTGATTTCAAGACAATGTTAAATCATACACTGTAATGGGTTAACTTACTCCCCCACAGACAGTTGCTTTTCTGTCATCTCCTTCAATCGTTTTATAGTTAAATGCTCTTTAAATATTGATAATAACATTGTTAAGAATGCTGTGATGGAAATACGCCTGTACTAGAAGTTTTCTAGATAACCTAAAATCAATATAACATCACCGTAGTTCTTATCACCGAGGCAACTCTAAAAACATATGAAGGTTACCTGATTCCGAATGTGGCATTTCAACATCACGAAGAACAGAGAGACGAGTACATAAGCAGCAACATCCCAGGATATTCCTATCAGCCACAACCATAAGAGCAACTCATCGCGTTCCAGTCTTGAGTCTATCCAACACCACCCTGAAATTAGAGCGTCTTTGTTCTTTCCTAGTTTGTTCAATCCAAAGGCGGTTCCTACGATAATCAAAGGAATTCCCCATCCAAAGACATGAAAAACTTTGAGCATGACCTCGGCTTTTCGACGCTGCTTCTTTGCTACAGTAGTGAACATGTAGACAGCAAGAAATGTCGTCCAGAGAAGCGACCATAAATAACCGCAACCGGTGACGCAGGCTTGTATCTTGCATATGATCTCACCCCATTCATGATATGGCCCCCACATTCCAAATAAACAACTCGCGGCAAGTAAGAAGTCTGCGACGGAGATATAAACAAGAATTTTCCTTGAGGTTGATTGATAATCCTTCCATGCGATATATGTAATGCAAATAACAGTGGTGCTCAACAGCGAAAGAGTCGCTGAAATAGTTAGTACAACTCGGTTTGTCAAAGAGTTTGCCTCTTCTTCGAAACTTGCGACCGTCGCTTCTGTTAATACCATTTGATATGCCGAAACTAAAAATTTCAAACCGCAGCTGTAAACTGTTAAAAACGTCGATGAGGAGAAAGTCGTTTTCCTGTTTAAAACTACTTGGTTATCAATTAGTTCAAGGTACGTCGTCTGAGGTCATGACACGCTATTCCGTTTCAAACTGGATTCAAGTGATGGTGTTGAATTGCTCAGAAGATGTTTTCTTTTGCAAGCTCCAAAGGTAACAATCGGAAGTCGTAAGGGTATATTGTGTTTTCTCGTTCAAAAGCCCCTGCCTTTTGTTTCAAACCAAAGTGTAAAATATGATGTTGAGGTCACAAATGTAATAAGGGTACTAAATGTAGTAATTTAGAATTGAACAAGAATCACTTCGAGAATTTTACCGGGGCCACGTGGAAGGGTAGTTTCCATCAACAAGTTTGTCGGGCGACATGAAAATCTTTTTTATTGCAAATATTCTTTAGACTGATGAAAACTCGCTAGGATGAATTCTGTAGCTATATTTTGCAATACACAGGGATCTCATTTATTGATAAGTGGTAAATATAGTCGCATTAAACCATTCCGTGTGCAAACTAATCGAATTAATATTTATATGGTTACAGTTGTTGCTCCCTACTTCAAATTCTGACAATAGCACAGGGTACCCGCGTGTTTAAAAATTGTTAACATGACCAAATTAAATTTACTTCTTTTGGATATCGTTGTAAGAAGCAGCCTTTTCATTTAGATTTTATGCCAATTCTTTGATACAGATCTAAAGAAACAATCACCCGCACCGCCAACATCTATTGATTGTAAACCAAGTTCACCTAATCTTGACTGTATCAAATTCTCAGAGGAAATAGGAGAGGTCAACTGCATTGTTGAGCTGTGATTTTGCATAAAAGGTCTAATTATTACTTCATGATGATCAGTGTTGTATTGAGTAGGTCCTGGATTCTTCTCAACATCTTTACTTAGTTTGAAATTCACATATGACTCACACAATTGCAAGAAAACAATGATAAATATCGATGTGCTTTACTTTTAGTTTCATCATCGTGTGATAATGCATGCCTGCTAAAGAAAGACAACAAATAAGCTTTCTTGGGTATAGCCATTTTATTTAAGTTAATTATCTTTGGATCGCGTTTCTTATTACATTTATATCGTGCATGACTGAAAGTTTTCTCACCTTATTAACATAGCGATGGAGCTTTGAAGACTTCGGTATCTCAGTCGTTGAAATCTTTTTGAAGACAAATTTCTTCAACATGCTATTCTTCTTGTTGGGACCTCTTCTGGAATTCTGCTCGGTTCACGAGCACGTCTAGATGGCCTTGTAGCACGTTTTTTAAGATGATATAAAGTTAGCTTTGATAAGTGTTCGCTTTGATTCTCGATAAATTTCACGATGGAAGGTTCACTCAATGTAGATAGCTTTGATAAGTCGCTCTTATTCTCGATAAGTTTCACGATGGAAGGTTCAATCTTAAGTGATCGCTCGTAAATTTGTCTCTCCAAATATTCACTCTTAAATTTTCGCTCATAAACTAGTCCATAGTAAAGGTTGGGGAACAAAAAGCTACAATCTTTCTCTTGAATGTCCTCCATGCCTGCCCTCCAGTGCTTTTTAAAATGGCGGTTAAGATTTCAATGAGCGAGCCAAAGTAACGAGCCAGCGATATATCTCAGTCAGCGATATATCCCT
This sequence comes from Porites divaricata, assembly GCA_038088405.1. Classification (NCBI taxonomy): domain Eukaryota; kingdom Metazoa; phylum Cnidaria; class Anthozoa; order Scleractinia; family Poritidae; genus Porites; species Porites divaricata. Next base: position 33,512 of record JBBMOI010000014.1, on the reverse strand, counting down.
AACAATGTAGCGTTGAAAAAACGACAGAAATCGTCTGCATTTTAAGACCGGTGCCCGCCTTCGGCTGGCCCCGGTAAAAAGATAACGTGTTGGTTTTATACAAATAAGCTATCTATTAATGTTAAGAAATCTAATTTTATCATATTCAGACCAAGACAAAACAGGCAAACACTTGATCTAACTTTTAATATTAGTAATTATTCGATTGATCGTGTTAAGGAAGCTACTTTTCTTGGTGTAATTTTGGATGAACATTTAACATGGAAATCACATATACATAATGTTGCTCGGAAAGTGTAAAGCCACAGGTATAATTTATAAATCAAGTTTTTGCCTTAATAATTCCTGCTTACGGATGCTTTATTTTAGCCTTATCTACCCATACTTATTCTACTGCGTGAGCGTCTGGGCATCGACCTACCCATCAAACCTTAGAAGATTAATCACTCTTCAAAAACGGGTCGTAAGAATAATATCGAGGAGTGCTTTCGATGCTCACACTGACCCCTTATTTGAAAATTTAAAAATTCTGAATCTTGAGAGTATCTACAAACTTCAAATAGGAAAATTTATGTATCAATACATCTCTGGCTTACTTACTTATAGCTTCAATAACATGTTTTTTTGGTGACACGCCAGGTGCATTCTTATGGCACTAGAAGTTCGGAGCTTTTTTATTTACCACAATGCAGGACTAATATAAGAAAGTTCTCCATCAGTTTCCAAGGTCCTAAATTTTTTAACTCTCTTAGTTTTGAAATTCGAAATGCAACAAGTACCGCTTCCTTTTGCTGTAAGCTGAAAGCATTCCTCTTATCATAAATAGTAATTTATAACAAACTGGATTTGATAAAAGGTACCTCCAGAAATTTCAAGTGCGTTTTAACAATTTTGACCCTTGAGGTCAATAATATATAGATTTAGCCAGGGCTAAAAGCGAAGCTCCTATTGACTCGAATTTATGATTTAAATCAAACAATAAACTTGTATTCCACAATTCAGTTAACTTTAGAACACATTCATGTGTCTAATTTGAGGAAAAGGTTAAGTGATTTTAGAGAACAGTAATTTGCAAACAGTCCAAGCTAAGAGTGAACTTAATCTTACATCGAGTTGATAGCCTTATATATGTACACCCAAAAAATAGCAATCATCTTCGATCGCATTTAAGAGCGCGGGCTCTTGATCACAGTAGATTAGGCCTGGAAAACAAATCAGGCGGAATTTTTTGCGTTCGTCAAGTTACTTTACAAAATCTTGCCAACAAGTCTGGGGACGTGTAAGCCAACCTTTTATACTTTTTATACATCTGAGGTGAAACATTACCATGAGGCGCTGTTTTTGTCATACAGACCTCGGACAGAATGCAGTATTTCACAATTTTGCAATACAAATTGCACTCACTCAATATTCAGGACGATCGAAGCACGTGTGGGCTTAGCGAAACCGTTAAAAAAATTTCCAAAATCACCTATACGGCTAGCCAGTTCTCACTTTTGACAAGCGCCAAAGTCGACTGTTTAAATTATGATTAATAGAGTTATACGCTTCAACATAATAAAGAATTTATTATGTCTATTTTTTATTTAATGTTTTTATAACGATGTGTAATCTTTAAAAGCATTTGATACGCGCGGCATTTTGACTACTCCTGCATGCAAGCGATGTTCATGAGCGACTGAAAACAAACGGCACAGCGATAAAAATTGCAAAAGAGACTACCAACAATCAATAAAAGGACAATAATTCGGTGAAACATATACAGAGACAACAATTTTCATTCACGAAGACAAGTATTAAAGTGTCTCAGAAAATCCTTGTTTATGTTTTTCATTTTGTAAGCCGGCTTCCCGGTGTTTGCTTTTTCAAAGATGAACTCGAGGCAAGAAAATCGCTCAAAGCTTTCTTTTACAGCCAGAATTATAACGAAATATTCTTTGGAAGGTTTTCTTTTATTCGCGGTAAGAAAATGACTAAAGGCTTTTTAAAGTTTTATAAGCTTATAATCAAACCTGATACTCGGTCAGATCATTGTCTCAAATCTTACAATTAAAAATGTGCATAATTGTTGGTTTTCACATGACGTCACTAAAATTCAAACTATCGATCCTACCGAAATTTTACTTTCACGATGCATTAGAGCAGCTGAAAACTAATTTTTATACAAATTTTCGCTTCAAAAGGGTTCTTGGTTTTGTGATAGAGGACGCTTGAATTTCCAAGTTTTTGCGTGACGCGGCATTTACATGACGGCCAAGAGAGCAGTCATGTAGGTTAAAAAAATGTCTTATTTCAGGAAATTTTGCTATTTAAACAGATCATGTATTAGAAAAAGTATTACTTTAATGTTTATGAGTTTCTCGAGGAATAATTTCACCCTTTTGTAGCAAAACTCGGTAACAGATGTTTCTGTTGGTTTCCGTCCGCCATGTTGGAGCTCATCCAGGTGCTTACCAGCATGGCGTCTCCATACAAATCTCTATAAGTTTGGGTAAAACATTTCTTCAGATATCTCGTATACGAAATATTCCTCTGACCTGAATCTTGGCGAGGGTCTTTGTACATGTACCTCCTTTCATTTCCCAGATTCTGGACCTTATCTATTGGACGGTTTTGATTTTTATTTTGATCTATTTTGAATGGCGTGACACTGAAAACCAGCAATAGCTGCATAAACTACGCTCGACTTCATTAAATTAGATATAAAGAACAAACGTCAAATACAATAATTACTCAGGCTTACCATTTGAGATGCACTGAAAACTATCACGTAAGGCCAGAATAGCTCCAGACTTTTCAACCCTCTCACGCATCAAGCAAGGTGAAAAAGGAAAACGATGCCATCCGAAATCGGATTTCCGACTTTAACAAGCGACGTATTTCTCAACCAAAAATCCAATAAACAAACTAGCCATGAATAACAGAAGACTCTTGATAGCAGCTGAATTTCATTTTGTACATTCAGTGGAAAAAGACAGTTAAAAACATCACAAGTTGACACAAAACTCTGTCAGCTTCAGCTGTCAAAGTAAACAGGTTTCAAGATGCTGCATAAATTTTCCGCATGAACTCACCTGTCAAATTTTGACCAATCACAGCATAAAAATTGGACGTAGAGCGTGACCAACGCGTGACCTTGGTGAGAAAAGTCAAAAAGCAACTGGCATGTATTCCCTGCCTGTAAAAACTTGCTGAATTTTAGCTTCCGAGGTCAGTTTGAGATCAAAATTTTAATTGTGCGGCACATAAAAAACACAACATATTTCAGATGAATTAAAACAAATTAAACTTGAGCCTGCGATCATTTGAAAACTAGTAACTTGTCAGCGGATAACTTCAAAAAGATACTCGACCTCGATGGGTCGACACCTGAGCCCGCAATAGGGTCGGTGATACTGGTCAGCGGATACCCTGTTTTGACAGCTGTCAATTGATCACAACATTGATGTACAATATATGTGTGCAATATCAGTCTTCCTGTGCTCCCAAACTAGGTAGAAAGTGTGAGGATTGAACACTGGTTTCCCTGTGGTGCGGACGGACGGGCGGGCGGGCGTTGTACGGTCACGTGATTACCAAACTTTCTGGGATGGGTAGATTTACTTACCCATGGTGCTCCGCAGGCGGGCTTCGCCCGCCAGAGCTCCGCTAAAAAGTAGTTGAAAGTCGCTAGTTAGGGCTTAAAACGGACAAATTAATCGCTGGCAACACACGAAAAGTTGCTCTTGGCAAAAGCGACAGATTTGTAACGAAATGAACAACATTTAAAAGCACATAAATAATGACCTTTCAGTCTCTTAAACTATGAGGCTCATGGCGAGATGCCCGACTAAAACAGGCCTAGAATCCACCTTTCTTGACCCCGCAATCGGTTGTCTAAGACAAAATCACTTTGTACACAGTCCGGGCCACATCCAGAACTGGATACATGATTGGTTTACACAAAACCAAAACATTGCTTAGACCGCAAAAGGACTAAGGCCTAATCTAAGGCCTAGAGAAAATGGCGGCGATGTCGCGTCGAAAGCCGCTCCAAAGATACTCATGATACGATAGAATCTTTCCGATCTATCGATCTCTCGACTTCTAGAACTTGCGGAAAATTCCATCGAAAAGTCGTTTTCTTTATTTTTCTTTACTGGAATTACGTGACTCACAGAAGCTCGAGAACTATAAGCTTTAATCAGCAACCTTGTTTACGAATTCTTCGCAAGAAGGAGGCCGCCTGATCTTCTCAATTCGGGAGAGCCTAGGAAAGTGAACGCTACCTTATAGCGTGCATATATACCCTAGAGAAGCGTAATTTTGGCCTTGATTTGTCTGATTTCACAAGGGCTGTTGAGGAAATGTAAATTTTTCCGACATTCTTATTTCAATGTGCACTGGGATAGTGAATATTATATCGACAAACAGGTTTACATCATTTAAATAAGGGCAGCGTATTTCGTTTAGTTCTTTTTGTTTGAAGTGCTTCAGTTATTATCAGAAGATGATGTTTCAGGTACCTTAAGCAAGTTCTTATAACATATTCAGGGTGACCCAGGTTGTATGAATTCCTTGCTTATAATAAGAAAGTAGGAAATAAACATGCGAATGTTTAAAATTGTTCAGTTTTAAAAATTGTATGTCACTACAGTTTTGATTTCTAAAAGAAACCATATAACATTTTAACATCACCAGATACTTCTTCTATTCTGTTTACAATACAATTGTTGCAAGATTTGTATTTTGTACACAAGCATAGGTTACAGTCATTCGACTAAGGCCCGGTTCAGACGCCGAACTTTTCATGAGCCGAACCTAATACATTGAATTAAGTATGAATCAATTAGGAACGCCTGTTTCAATTTGGAACGGCTCAGCCTTTCCTTTCGCCTGGCCCGGCCTGGAATTTCGCCTTTGGAGCGACTTTGGAACGGCTTTGATTCAGACGCCGAACTTTTCATGTACCGAACCTAATCCATAAATTATTATAAAGTATTTTGTAATTAGTTTGATCGAAATGAGCATTTTTCTCCTTTTGAATTTAGTTCGGCTGGAATTAAGATCGGCGTCTGAATCAATTCAGCCGGTCTAAATAATTTGGGTCGGCCTTAATTCGAATTAGGTTCGGCTCATAAAAAGTCCGGCGTCTGAACCGGGCCTAAATGTTAAGCAAATAACACCACTCAGTATAAAACAGTCACTTTATTATGGTTCCCCTATCGCATCACAACTGCATTTTCCTCTTTCAAAGCTTCATGGTCATAAGCTGCAAGAAAAATAATTATGAACTTAGTAATAATATACTATATATTATATTATTGTGCCACTCGACACAAACCAACAGTCAGGATGGACACTTATATTGATTTTAAGGATAGCTATATATTTTTTTGACAGCTACATATAGTTTTGTCATATCATGGGGAAGATATCACTATTTTTTCAAAAGAGCGAGCCACTCATGCCAAATTCTCCCCATTTCCTCCTGCTCTTTCCCTCTCAACAACTTATGCAAAATAATTGCCCATAAGAAGTCAAGCAGATACTACCAAAATACTAGAAAGAGGCTACAGGGAGTTCAGAATATCAATACCCATAAATGACTGGTCAAATAGACTTAAACACATACAACAGACCAAAACAAAAGCTTCCGGATTTAAATGCATTGAGGTTTTTGTTTAAAATAAGCAACAAATAATATAAAGTTTTTGACCAAGTATTCTTTTAAACCCTTATTACAAAAACTACATGTATCAAATTGAATTTTGTACTTACAGCTTATTTCCATGTCTTGAAATCCATCAATGAAAGACCCCATGGACCTAATTAGTATGGATACTAACATGATTTGTAGTGATATGTTTCATCCACTTCTGTGTGGTAGTGGGTTTTGCAGGTCACTTTGGCTCTTCAGTTCTTATTCTTAAAAGAAAATAGAATATTTTTAGTTATTATTGATATTGTTAAGAGCCCGCGATAAAAGTAAAACTCTGAGGTGCATGGGAATGGCTGTAGACACAAGTGTAAGACCTGCCATCTTTATTGTTGTTGGTTTTGTACTGAAATACATCTAGAGTGCTACTGTTAGCTGTAACTTCTGTGCTGTACGGCCTGAAAGTAGCTCTTGTCTTCAGTAATATTGCTAAATTCCTTGTGTCTGACTAGAAAAAATCTTTTAAAAAATGAAACAAACAGAATCTATGAAAGTGGAAATAATCCTCACAGTTAAATACTAGGGTTTTATTCTTACAAGTATGTGTGCCACCCAAACCTCCAAATGTAATATTATTACTGGAGTGAGGTATTGTAAGAGTCAAGTGTCTTGTCCAAGAACACAGCATGGCAGAGATGCCAATCTCCGGAGACCTAAAATCGGGAGACTGTCTTTTTTTTACTCCCCCCCCCCTTGAAAAAATTGACCCAGCCCCCAATGGGAATGACTTAGGACATTATATGACGTCTTACATGATGTACATACTATCAAAATTTGAATGCTAGAAATAATCTTTGTCAATGACAAAAATACCCCCAGAAACCGTACTGCGAATAAGAAAAATTCAAGTTTTGAGCTAAAAATGGGCTAAATCTCAAACTAAGTCTGTTTTATTGTTTTCTAAGTATTCAATATTTATAGTGGACGTAAAAAGCGGGAGATTTATGTACCAAAGCGGGAGAGCGGGAGACGAGGCAAAAAAGCGTAAGTCTCCCGCCAAAAGCGGGAGAGTTGGCATCACTGGCATGGTGAACTCAGCCAGGGTTAGCTCATTCCTGGAATGCCCCAAGTGGATTGAAGCCCACTGACAAACTAACCACAAGGCTATTTCTTTTCCAGCATATATATTTGCAGTAGAACAACTAGAAATTATTTATTTTTATTAACAATTTTGGTAGGATTCTACTGCAACTGTACCATGTGTTAAAATTATTACTATCTCGGGCAACAACATTTCACTTAATTACACATGAAAAGACATCATTTCTCGCATGTGGTGAGGTTGTAAGTTTGACTTCTAGCAGCAACCTCCAGTCGTTCCTGACATTTACAATCTGTCGCACTATAAAAGCAAAGTACACTTACTTAAAACTGTGAAAGGTTTGAACCCAGGATTCATTTCAAAAGTAGGCTGAGTTTGATCGTCCGGGTGAACGTAGTCCTGAATAGGACTGTTGTTGTTGACAGTGACTGACGTTTCGACAACCTGTGCGGTAGTCATCTTCAGAGTCAAAGTGAGTTGTATCACGTCAGTAGATGGTATTATATAATCTGGTTATTGATCTGATTGGTCAATAAAGTCAAGATGTTATTGGTCGTCTGTCAGTTAAGCCGTGGTGTTATTGGCTATGAAGACTCGTAATCAGTAATTGGTGCGTTTCGATCCGTCTATTGTCACAGTTTTAACTGTGGTTTAAAAAGCAGTCGTCTGTTAGGCCCGTTTCAAACGTCGTGCTACTGCCGTGCCGAAGTCAATTGATGGAATTAAATTCGACTTTAGCACGGCAGTAGCGCGACGTTTGAAACCAAGTCGTGCTACTGCCGTGCCGAACTCAATTCATAAATTGCAAACGCATCAGAATACCTTTTAAAGTTTCCTGAACCGTTTCTTTATTATTGTGTTTTGTTTTAGGGAACAGCCGTTCTATTCGACTGAGTTAAATTCGACGTCTGAAACCAAGTCGTGCTAGTGTCGTGCTGCAGTCGAGCTACAGTCGAGCCAGCTTAGCACGGCAGTAGCACGACGTTTGAAACAGGCCTTAGTCAAATTGTCCGTTCTCCAGTCGATCTCTCGTAGTTAGTTTCGCTTCATCTCGTCAATAAGTCGTTTGTACGGCGCTGGTAACTGTTGGCTATGATTCAGTGGCGTTTGTTCTAAGTTAGTGAACCAGCTTTCCAAAGTAAGACGTTGATGGTAGTCTGTAGAATACGTTATACATGTCGCAGAGTCCCAGTCAATTTGATGTTTCGTCTGTAAATGATGCTCAGCAATGTGATTGTTGACGTCACCATTCTTCGTTGCTCGTTTGTGTTCGGTCAGTCGCGTGCTTTGTTAGACGGAACACCCACAGCAACACTGACACTCAGGCGAACGTCAACTCTGGCCCTGTTACGACAGCTACTGTACCGTACATCAGAGGTACCTCTGAAACTATTGCACGTATATTACAACCTTACAATATACGTGTTGCACACAAACCCATAACCACTTTACGATGCCTGCTTACTAATGTCAGATCAAGGACAAAGACAAACCGGAGGACAGACAGGGAGCAGTATACAAGATCAAATGCTGCGACTGCCAGGCTTCTTACATTGGTGAAACCGGTAGAAACCTTAGCCCACATCAAAGCTCGCAATATGATGCCTTTCCGTCTCAAGCCCGAGATCAGTGTTTCACCCGTTTAGCCAAAATGAGACGAAATACGGTAACATATTGGACGACGGCAGACTTTGCCAATCGTGAGACTTGTTCCTTCATAAGGATGCCTTCCGGAAACCTTTGCTGCAGGTGGCCAAAAAGAAAACTAGAAAATTAACCGACCACGGAAAACAACTTCTACCGCGCGCAATGATTTCAAATGTCATAGTGTTTTATGACAAGGGGAGAATTATGGGAAATGATAGGTAGGGGAGAGCTGCGGGGGGGGGGGGGGGGGGGGTGAGAAGATGTAAACAGCATATTAAAGACATGTTTTTTGATTTAATGCAGCTCGTAAGGGGATTTTTGTACTGAAAAGTTCATTAAAAAAAAAGAATGGTCAAGTAGTGAACAAGCCTCAAATGAGACTGTTGGTAAATATTTCTTGAGGCACCTTTTATCAAATCCAGAAAGAAAATTCTGCCCTATCACAGAGAATCGACTCTAAACCACTAACAGACCGTATTTACGTCTTTGAGTATAGCATTTTCGTTACCAAAACATAAGAACAGCAGTTGGTTCAATAAAAAGTAAAATTTTCCATAAGCAATATTCAAGTCAAATTCACGTGTCTTTCAAGTCAATATAAAGAAAATTGCTAGACCTGCAAACATAGAAAACAAGCTAGTATAAGCCAAAATGTTGATATGTGAGATCTGAAGTAAAGATAGCCAGCTTCTCCGAGGTCTCTGGTGGCATTTCATGAGTTCAAAAGTCATAATAATTTGGATTTGTGTAATACATGTTCAATATCTGACTGGATTTGATAAAAGTACCTCCACAAATTTCAAGTGCGTTTTAACAATTTGATCCTTGAGGTCAATAAAAAGTAGTTGAAAGTCGCTAGTTAGGGCTTAAAACGGACAAATTAATCGCTGGCAACACACGAAAAGTTGCTCTTGGCAAAAGAGACAGATCTGTAACGAAATGAACAACATTTAAAAGCACATAAATAATGACCTTTCAGTCTCTTAAACTATGAGGCTCATGGCGAGATGCCCGACTAAAACAGGCCTAGAATCCACCTTTCTTGACCCCGCAATCGGTTGTCTAAGACAAAAAATCACTTTGTACACAATATTCTTATAACACGAGCGCCACCACATACCTGAAATCTGTCTGTCAACAACTTCAGGAAATCACACAATTAACCAAGTTCGCGGCACTGATAAAACTATCCACAACAAACCAGACACAATGTTTCCACACTTAATACGGGCGAAATCAAATTACTCTCTCTCTCAATAACTCACATGCTCCCGATATGTAACTGTAGGCCTTAGGCTAAGTTATTAAAAAAACATTAACAGCCTCTCTTCACTCCTAATAACTAAACAAAACAGAAGAGGGCGAATCAAAATAAAAAAGAGAGCAAATCGACAAACACGAGGAGGTCCTATCGACACACATGAGGGCATATAAACACTTGAGGGGGGGGGGGGGGGCAAATAAACATAAAAAGGGGGCAAATCCACTTAACTGTAAATGTTTTTGCCACCACTCTAGACAATCACCCAAACATTATTGCCATTATCAGTTTGGCCATATGGGAATCTTGTAAAGAATTGAAATTTCCACATAAAATCATAGTCTAACAGTTTTGGAAAAAAGATGGTGGCCGAAAACAATTAAAATCTCTTTAAATGGCATAGATGACCTTTTAAATCCTGTAAAACATCGCCAAAATATATTTCTGGTCTAAACTGAAAAAAATAGACTTCAAATTCATAGACTAACCCCTTTGAATAAATCTAAGATGGCGCCTAACGAAGTTTCAAATCTTCAAATTTTATGAAAATGACCTAAGAACGAGCCTAAAATATCACCCGACATCCTTTCCAACTATGCCAGCGCGGGTCCGAAATCCAAAACACCCATTTGACTTGAACAGATCATCATAGCTTTAATCACTAATCCATACACGTAATACATCTCGAAATCGCTTAAGTGAATCTGTCAAACTAGAAATACAGATCTACAGTTGGTATACAGAAAAACTGGAAAACAGCAAGCAGAAAGGTAAAAACTTACGCCTTTCCGGGCTCTAGCATCGGACCGCGTGGTCGAAAACATAACAAAACTAGCGCGCATGAGCAGAAATCCGCGACGCATACATGACGTAAAAAAGGGCGGAACACGGGTGCCGCTACATGGCTCCCCTAAATGGAAATCATTTACTTAAAACAGTTCAGATGACAATCTAATTGTCCTTGATACTGGCTCCTCGGGCGGGGATGACATCCTGGTCTGCGGCATCTTGAGCAAGCAACAAAATCGTTTTGTGGATTGGTCGTTCCAAAATCTTTCGTCTTCCTTCTCGTGTTAATAGGAGTTGGACCTTGCGAATACGACCGTCTATGCTTGGGAAGACCTTAGTCACACGTGCAAGCGGCCACTGGTTTCTTGGCTAGTCATCGTCCTGAAGTAGGACTATATCTCCTACTCTACTGTCCCGTTGGGGTGTATTCCATTTTCGTCTCTGCTGAAACTGTGAGGAATATTCTGAGCGCCACCTTATCCAAAACTGATTGGCCAAGAACTGTACACGGCGCCGTTTCTTTCTTGAGTGTTTAAATCCAACCGTTCAAAACTACCAGGTGGGGGCAGCACAACCTCTGTCTTTGAAGTTAATAGATGATTAGGAGTTAAGGGTTCCAGAGACTCGTGGTCAGATAGGTTTTCAACAGTGAGCGGGCGGCTGTTAATCACATTTTCTGCTTCTGTCATGCAAAGGTCACCCCACTTTTTAAACAAGGCGATCGGGACGACTTAAATAATTATCGTCCAATTTCGGTTATCTCAGTTATGGCCAAGGTCTTTGAAAGAATCGTCTATGATCAATTGTATACCTACCTAGAAGAGCACAATATAATCTGTAAATATCAATCAGGTTTCCGTGCTATTCACTCAACTGTCACGGCTCTCCTTGAGGCCACGGACACTTGGGCGTACAATATTGACTGCGGTAAAATCAACGCCGTTGTTTTCCTAGATCTCAAAAAGGCCTTCGACACAGTTGACCATGAGATCCTTTTATCAAAATTAAGCAATTACGGCATATATGGTAATGCGCACCAATGGTTTAAGTCCTATTTAGAGAATCGTACCCAAATGTGCTCCATCAACGGATCGCTCTCTCAAAGCTGTTTATTAAGTTGTTGTGTTCCCCAGGGGACGATTTTAGGTCCACTACTATTTCTGTTATACATCAACGATCTTCCAAACTGTCTCTCAAATTGTGAGCCGAGGATGTACGCTGATGACACTCACCTTACATACGCAGGTGATAATGCAGACAATATTCAGTTGCATCTAAATCAAGATTTAGAAAACGTTCATAATTGGCTGAGAGCAAACAAACTTACTTTAAATATGACTTAAACCGAATTTATGCTTATCGGATCTAGGCAGAGGCTAAGTACTCTCACAGAGTCCCCGACATTTGCAATCAATGATTTTCAAGTTAGTCAGGTGACTACTGCAAAATCACTTGGAGTGACCATCGATGACAGACTTGATTGGAGTGGCCATATCGAGAAGGTAACAAAGAAAGTCGCTTCTGGTATTGGGGCCATAAAACGAATAAGGCACCTTGTCCCTCAGGCGACCTGACAATTAATATATCAAGCTTTAATACAGCCACACTTTGATTATTGCAACATTGTTTAGGGAAACTGTGGTATAACTACGAAATAAGGTTCAAAAGCTACAAAACAGAGCAGCCCGTGTTTTGACCTACTCAAGCTATGATGTAGATGCTGGTTACCTTTTCAAACTTCTAGGGTGGAAAAACCTAGCTTGCCAGCAACAAATCACAAGAGCTACGATGGTTTACAGGTCTCAACCTCGTTCCCAGGGTTCTCTCCTACCCGCCCCATGGGGCGAGAGAGACAGAGACCCTGGAAAACGCTGGTCACGTGGCTCCAGACCAAAATTAATTCTGAGGGAGGAGTCCTTTGTTTCGCATTTTTTGTGTCTGGTTTATTCGCAACGTTCACTCAGTGGTCGCAACAGCAAGATAGATTTGCCAACCCTACTACAACTATGACTGAAACTAAGGGAAATTTCTGCCTAAACCAAACTATCAGATAAACAAGTGAATTACGAGAGAAGGAAAAAAAAAAACTAGCATTGTCGCCGGTTTAAGACCGTTTAACCGATGACACCAATCGCTAAAAATCTACGATCTTGCGTTATACACAAGCGAGTCAATATTTTGAAGGTAAAATCCCTGTATGTTGAACTTCTATATTAAAAGTTTCAATGCTTGTCTCACAGCGGCTGGTAATCGGGCCAAATAAACCTACACCATTTGCGGTCTTAGCGGTTCGGCGTGACAAAACCCCGTGACAAAACGTGGCAGTTACATTGAGAGCAAGGAATTCAGTTAACACATTTATGATCAATCTAGTGACTTCACGGAAAGCTATAGCCTAAAATGTCAGCATTTTCCACCCCTTAACCTTTGCTATGATGCGGCAAAAGAAAAGTGGTAAATAGATCAAAGATAAAAATAATTATGTACAAACGCGACATGGAAGACAACAGGAAATAGTATAAACAGAGACAAAACAGACAACATAACCTTCCAAGCGAAAGGCTTTCTTGTTTATGGTCCATATGAAAACTTTATTTAAAAACACATGTGGCTCAGTGATTTCGAAAAATCCTCTAAAGCATACCTAAACATCCAGAAAATTAATAAGGACGGAACAATAAACGGTTGGCAGTCGTGCAAGCCATATCATATTTGTTTACAAAGAAGCTTACCGCCATCCTGATAATTATAAACGAGGACCAAAAAAAGAAAAATTCAAAAACACAGAGCCTTAGCTAAAAATATTTTCTTTCAAGATTCTCTTTACCTCTTTCGATTTGAACAATAGCTAACAATCAGCCTGACTGTGTGGGCCGCGTATTCTCTCTTCCTGTTGCTTCAAGGTCGGTGAGGACAGCAACGCTTGATACATTATTTCGGCGCCCTCCATAATAGTAGCTAGTCTTGAAAACACATACAGATACTGTACATTTGTTTCCTTAAGTGGCCTCCACAACATAGAAACGGCAATTCAAATCTAGTCCGTTTCGGTATGAATCCTACTACCACTAACCAGGATACCTAAATTATTTTTGACTGCACAAACGGTGAATCCTCCGCGATTTCCGTTGCATGTGCGAAATGAAAACATCACTGCTAAACATCCAATTAACATCCAGATATTCTGCAGGAAGTTACGCTTTCGCTGTCAAAGGATTTTGTGCATTAATTTCGGCGTTCAAGAACAGGTCATGACTACACTGACCTGTCTACGATCTGTAGGGACAAATCTCACACTTACCTGCCCCTTCCCCAAATCGTTTGTTTGTAATCTCCCAGCTTCTGGCAGACACGTGACCAGCGTTTACCAGGGTCTCTGTCTCTCTCGCTCCATGGGGCGGGTAGGAGAGAACCCTGGGAACGAGGTTGTACAGGTCTCTGCACGGGTTGGCTCCAAACTATCTTAGTTCTAAATTTGAAAGACGAGAAGTCGCATATAACCTAAGGGACTCTGAAAATAAACTCAATGTTCCATTACCGCGCACAAACTATTACAAAAACAGCTTCAGCTATAGTGGCGCCATTCTCTGGAACAGTCTCCCTAGTAACTTAAGGGAAGCAGAGTCCCTTGGGCAATTTAAACGATTACTCAAAGAACTGTAAGGCACGGCATTCGTGGAAAGCAGCTTTTTATTTTTATTATATTAGTATTAGTATTAGGTATCTTTAAAGTTGACGAATTTTGTACCGTGGATAAATAAAGATTATCTCTCTATCTATCTATCTATCTATCTATCTATCTAGGTGTCTGTCTTCACTTCAACATCATCAGAAGAGAGCTGAGCTGTGTTTTTCTTGTTAAGAAGTGGTACATCGCTTTCCCAGAGAAAGGCTGGTCCCGAGAGCCATCTCTTGTTGTTAAGTAACTGACTGGCAGTGAGTGAACGAGACGCTTCGTCCTCAGGATTATCCTTTCCTGGCACGTGATGCCACTGTTCTGGGTCGCTACGATCCCAGATGTGCTGTACTCTGTTTCCGACATATACGTGAAAACGACGAGCTTCATTACTTATGTAGCCGATGACTACCTCAGAGTCTGTGTAATAAACAGATCGCAAATTCTCGTAGTCGAGTTCACTCTGCAACATCTTCGTTACATTGACTGATACGACGGCGGCTGTCAGTTCCATACGGGGAATATATATCGGCTTGATGGGAGCTACTCGTGACTTGGCTATGAGGAAACTCACATGAACTTCTCCTTTGGAGTTGACTGTTCGAAGATATGAGACTTGACCAATTCCTGATTCGCTTGCATCCGGAAACACCTATCCCTAGTTATATGTGATCCCCCAAATGAGAAACACATATCCCTAGTGATATGTGTTCCCTCACCTGGGAAACACATATCCCTAGTGATATGTGTTCCCCCACCTGGGAAACATCTATCCCTAGTTATATGTGTTCAGTCACATGGGAAACACATATCCCTAGTGATATGTGTTCCCCCACCTGGGAAACACATATCCCTAGTGATATGTGTTCCCAAACCTGGGAAACACATATTCCAAGTGATATGTGTTCCCTCACCTGGGAAACACATATCCCTAGAGATATGTGTTCCCCCACCTTGGAAACACCTTTCACTAGATATATGTTTTCCCCCACCTGGGAAACACATATCCCTAGTGATATGTGTTCCCCCACCTGGGAAACACAGATCCCTAGTGATATGTGTTTCCCCACCTGGGAAACACCTATCCCTAGTTATATGTGTTCCCCCACCTGGGAAACACAAGTCACTTGGAAATCACAAATTGCCAGTGATATGTGATCCCCCACTTGGGAAACACATATCCCAAGTGGTATGTGTTCCCTCACCTGGGAAACACATATCCCTAGTGATATGTCTTCCCCCACCTGGGAAACACCTATCCCAGTTATATATGTTCCCCCATCTGGGAAACACATATCCCTAGTGATATGTGTTCCCTCACATGGGAAACACATCCCTAGTGAAATGTGTTCCCTCACCTGGGAAACACATATCCCTAGTGATATGTGTTCCCCTACCTGGGAAACACCTATCCCTAGTTATATGTGTTCCACCACCTGGGAAACACATATCCCTAGTGATATGTGTTCCTTCACCTGGGAAAAAACTCGGGAAAAAGTCTAGAAAAAAGTCGAGGAAAAAGTAGGAAAAAAAGTAGGAAGGAAAGTCGATAAAAAAGTGGAGAAAAACGTGGTATAAATGTCGGAAAAAAGCCTGGAAAAAACTCGGGAAAAAATTCGAGAAAAAAGTCGGGAACAAAGTCGCGGAAAAAGTCGGTAAAAAGTCGGGAAAAACGTCGGAAAAAATAGCTAAAAAAGTGGAGAAAAAAGTCGACTAAAAGCTCGGGAAAATATTTGGGAAAAACCTCAATTAAGAGGTCGGGAAAAAAGTCGGTAAAAAAATCGGGATAAGCGTCGCAAAAAAATAGATAAAAAAGTGGAGAAAAAAGTCGAATGAAAAGTCTGGAAAAAACTCGGGAAAAAGTCGAGAAAAAAGTCGGAAGAAAAGTCGAGTAAAAAGTCTGGAAAAAAGTCGGTAAAAAAGTCGTGAAAAACGTCGGGAGAAAAAGTCGGGAAGAAAGTCGAGAAAAAAGTCGAGAAAACAGTCGTGAAAAAAGCCGGGAAGAAAGTCGGGAAAAACGTCGGAAAAAATATAGATAAAAACATGGAATAAAAAGTCGGAAAAATGTCTGGAAAAATTTCGGGAAAATAGTCGGCGAAAACTCGAGAAAAATGTCGGGAAAAAAGTCGCGGAAAAAGTCGGTAAAAAAGTGGGGAAAAACGTCGGGAGAAAAGTCAGGAAAAAAGTCGAGAAAAATGTCGAGAAAAAAGTCCAGGAAAAAGTCGAGAAAACGTCAGGAAAAGAGTCGAGAAAAAAGTAGTGAAAAAAGTCGGGAAGAAAGTCGAGAAAAAAGTCGACTAAAAGCTCGGGAAAAAATTCGGGAAAAACCTCAATAAAGAAGTCGGGAAAAAAGTCGAGAAAAATGTCGAAAAAAAAGTCGAGAAAAAAGTCCAGTAAAAAGTCGGGAAAAACGTCGGGAAGGAAGTCGAGAAAGAAGTCGTGAAAAAAGTCGAGGAAAAAGTCGGGTATAACGTTGGGAAGAAAGTCGAAGAAAAAGTCGATAAAAAAGTGGAGAAAAACGTGGAATAAAAAGTCGGAAAAAAGTCTGGAACAAACTCGGGAAAAAAGTGGAGAAAAAAGTGGAGAAAAATTCAAAGAAAAAGTCGGGAAAAGAGTGGGGACGAAAGTCGAGAAAAAATGGAGAAAAACGTGGAATAAAAAGTCGGAAAAAAAGTCTGGAAAACAGGCGCGGAAAAAGTCGGTAAAAAAGTGGGGAAAAACGTCGGGAGAAAAGTCCAGGAAAAAGTCGAGAAAAACGTCAGAAAAAGAGTCGAGAAAAAAGTAGTGAAAAAAGTCGGGAAGAAAGTCGAGAAAAAAGTCGACTAAAAGCTCGGGAAAAAATTCGGGAAAAACCTCAATAAAGAAGTCGGGAAAAAAGTCGGTAACAAAGTCGGGAAAAACGTCGGAAAAAAAATAGATAAAAAAGTGGAGAAAAAAGTCGAGTGAACAGTCTAGAAAAAACTCGGGAAAAAGTAGAGGAAAAAGTCGAGGAAATAGTCGGGAAAAAAGTCGGACGGAAAGTCGAGAAAAAAGTGAAGAAAAACGTGGAACAAAAAGTGGGAAAAAAGTCTGGAAAAAACTCGGGAAAAAAGTCGAGAAAAGCGTAGAATAAAAAGTCAGAAAAAAGTCTGGAGAAACCTCGGGGGAAAAAGTCGGGAAGAAAGTCGAGATAAAAGTCGAGAAAAAAGTCGAGGAAAAATTCAAGGAAAAAGTCGGGAAAAAAGTGAGGAAGAAAGTCGAGAAAAAAATGGAGAAAAACGTGGAATAAAAAGTCGGAAAAAAGTCTGCAAAAATTTCGGGAAAATAGTCGGGAAAAATTCGAGAAAAATGTTGGGAAAAAAGTCGGGAAAAACGTCAGGAGAAAAGTCGGGAAAAAAGTCGTGAAAAAAGTCGAGAACGAAGTAGTCGAGGGAAAAGTCGGGAGTAACGTCGGGAAGAAAGTCGAGAAAAAAGTCGACTAAGAGCTCGGGAAAAAATTCGGGAAAAACCTTAATAAAGAAGTCGGGAAAAAAGTAGGTAAAAAAGTGGGGGAAAACGTCGGGAAAAAAATAGATAAAAAAGTGGAGGAAAAAGTCGAGTGAAAAGTCTGGAAAAAACTGGGGAAAAAGTCGAGAAAAAACTGGCGAAAAAAGTCGGTAAAAAAGTCGAGAGAAACGTCGGCAAAAAAATAGATAAAAAAGTCGAGAAAAAAGTCGACTAAGAGCTCGGGAAAAAATTCGGGAAAAACCTTAATAAAGAAGTCGGGAAAAAAGTAGGTAAAAAAGTGGGGGAAAACGTCGGGAAAAAAATAGATAAAAAAGTGGAGGAAAAAGTCGAGTGAAAAGTCTGGAAAAAACTGGGGAAAAAGTCGAGAAAAAACTGGCGAAAAAAGTCGGTAAAAAAGTCGAGAGAAACGTCGGCAAAAAAATAGATAAAAAAGTCGAGAAAAAAGTCGAGTGAAAAGTCTCGAAAAAACTCGGTAAAAAAGTCGGGAAAACCGTCGGGAGAAAAGTCGGGAAAAAACTCGAGAAAAATGTCGAGAACAAAGTCAAAGAAAAAGTCTAGAAAAACGTTAGGAAAAAAGTCGAGAAAAAAGTCGTAAAAAAAGTTGGGAAGAAAGTCGAGAAAAAAGTCGAGTAAAAAGTTGGGAAAAAACTCGCGAAAAAAGTCGGGAAAAAATTCGGGAAAAACCTCAATAAAGAAGTCGGGAAAAAAGTCGGTAAAAAAGTCGGGAAAAACGTCGGGAGAAAAGTCAGGAAAAAAGTTGAGAAAAATGTCGAGAAAAAAGTCGAGGAAAAAGTCGAGAAAATAGTCGGGAAAAAAGTCGGACGGAAAGTCGAGAAAAAAGTGAAGAAAAACGTGGAACAAAAAGTGGGAAAAAAGTCTGGAAAAAACTCGGGAAAAAAGTCGAGAAAAGCGTAGAATAAAAAGTCAGAAAAAAGTCTGGAGAAACCTCGGGGGAAAAAGTCGGGAAGAAAGTCGAGATAAAAGTCGAGAAAAAAGTCGAGGAAAAATTCAAGGAAAAAGTCGGGAAAAAAGTGAGGAAGAAAGTCGAGAAAAAAATGGAAAAAAACGTGGAATAAAAAGTCGGAAAAAAGTCTGCAAAAATTTCGGGAAAATAGTCGGGAAAAATTCGAGAAAAATGTTGGGAAAAAAG
This sequence comes from Porites divaricata, assembly GCA_038088405.1. Taxonomy (NCBI): domain Eukaryota; kingdom Metazoa; phylum Cnidaria; class Anthozoa; order Scleractinia; family Poritidae; genus Porites; species Porites divaricata. Next base: position 14,763 of record JBBMOI010000014.1, on the reverse strand, counting down.
TCGGGAAAAACGTCAGGAGAAAAGTCGGGAAAAAAGTCGTGAAAAAAGTCGAGAACGAAGTAGTCGAGGGAAAAGTCGGGAGTAACGTCGGGAAGAAAGTCGAGAAAAAAGTCGACTAAGAGCTCGGGAAAAAATTCGGGAAAAACCTTAATAAAGAAGTCGGGAAAAAAGTAGGTAAAAAAGTGGGGGAAAACGTCGGGAAAAAAATAGATAAAAAAGTGGAGGAAAAAGTCGAGTGAACAGTCTAGAAAAAACTCGGGAAAAAGTAGAGGAAAAAGTCGAGGAAATAGTCGGGAAAAAAGTCGGACGGAAAGTCGAGAAAAAAGTGAAGAAAAACGTGGAACAAAAAGTGGGAAAAAAGTCTGGAAAAAACTCGGGAAAAAAGTCGAGAAAAGCGTAGAATAAAAAGTCAGAAAAAAGTCTGGAGAAACCTCGGGGGAAAAAGTCGGGAAGAAAGTCGAGATAAAAGTCGAGAAAAAAGTCGAGGAAAAATTCAAGGAAAAAGTCGGGAAAAAAGTGAGGAAGAAAGTCGAGAAAAAAATGGAGAAAAACGTGGAATAAAAAGTCGGAAAAAAGTCTGCAAAAATTTCGGGAAAATAGTCGGGAAAAATTCGAGAAAAATGTTGGGAAAAAAGTCGGGAAAAACGTCAGGAGAAAAGTCGGGAAAAAAGTCGTGAAAAAAGTCGAGAACGAAGTAGTCGAGGGAAAAGTCGGGAGTAACGTCGGGAAGAAAGTCGAGAAAAAAGTCGACTAAGAGCTCGGGAAAAAATTCGGGAAAAACCTTAATAAAGAAGTCGGGAAAAAAGTAGGTAAAAAAGTGGGGGAAAACGTCGGGAAAAAAATAGATAAAAAAGTGGAGGAAAAAGTCGAGTGAAAAGTCTGGAAAAAACTGGGGAAAAAGTCGAGAAAAAACTGGCGAAAAAAGTCGGTAAAAAAGTCGAGAGAAACGTCGGCAAAAAAATAGATAAAAAAGTCGAGAAAAAAGTCGACTAAGAGCTCGGGAAAAAATTCGGGAAAAACCTTAATAAAGAAGTCGGGAAAAAAGTAGGTAAAAAAGTGGGGGAAAACGTCGGGAAAAAAATAGATAAAAAAGTGGAGGAAAAAGTCGAGTGAAAAGTCTGGAAAAAACTGGGGAAAAAGTCGAGAAAAAACTGGCGAAAAAAGTCGGTAAAAAAGTCGAGAGAAACGTCGGCAAAAAAATAGATAAAAAAGTCGAGAAAAAAGTCGAGTGAAAAGTCTCGAAAAAACTCGGTAAAAAAGTCGGGAAAACCGTCGGGAGAAAAGTCGGGAAAAAACTCGAGAAAAATGTCGAGAACAAAGTCAAAGAAAAAGTCTAGAAAAACGTTAGGAAAAAAGTCGAGAAAAAAGTCGTAAAAAAAGTTGGGAAGAAAGTCGAGAAAAAAGTCGAGTAAAAAGTTGGGAAAAAACTCGCGAAAAAAGTCGGGAAAAAATTCGGGAAAAACCTCAATAAAGAAGTCGGGAAAAAAGTCGGTAAAAAAGTGGGGAAAAACGTCGGGAGAAAAGTCAGGAAAAAAGTTGAGAAAAATGTCGAGAAAAAAGTCGAGGAAAAAGTCGAGAAAATAGTCGGGAAAAAAGTCGGACGGAAAGTCGAGAAAAAAGTGAAGAAAAACGTGGAACAAAAAGTGGGAAAAAAGTCTGGAAAAAACTCGGGAAAAAAGTCGAGAAAAGCGTAGAATAAAAAGTCAGAAAAAAGTCTGGAGAAACCTCGGGGGAAAAAGTCGGGAAGAAAGTCGAGATAAAAGTCGAGAAAAAAGTCGAGGAAAAATTCAAGGAAAAAGTCGGGAAAAAAGTGAGGAAGAAAGTCGAGAAAAAAATGGAGAAAAACGTGGAATAAAAAGTCGGAAAAAAGTCTGCAAAAATTTCGGGAAAATAGTCGGGAAAAATTCGAGAAAAATGTTGGGAAAAAAGTCGGGAAAAACGTCAGGAGAAAAGTCGGGAAAAAAGTCGTGAAAAAAGTCGAGAACGAAGTAGTCGAGGGAAAAGTCGGGAGTAACGTCGGGAAGAAAGTCGAGAAAAAAGTCGACTAAGAGCTCGGGAAAAAATTCGGGAAAAACCTTAATAAAGAAGTCGGGAAAAAAGTAGGTAAAAAAGTGGGGGAAAACGTCGGGAAAAAAATAGATAAAAAAGTGGAGGAAAAAGTCGAGTGAACAGTCTAGAAAAAACTCGGGAAAAAGTAGAGGAAAAAGTCGAGGAAATAGTCGGGAAAAAAGTCGGACGGAAAGTCGAGAAAAAAGTGAAGAAA
>JBBMOI010000014.1:0-10000 GCA_038088405.1 Porites divaricata | reverse complement strand
GTTAGGGTTAGGGTTAGGGTTAGGGTTAGGGTTAGGGTTAGGGTTAGGGTTAGGGTTAGGGTTAGGGTTAGGGTTAGGGTTAGGGTTAGGGAGAGGACCCATTCAGCCGAATTAATTCAATTTTTAAAGGAAACTAGTGAAGGATCTTTTTTTTCGCCATTGTTTAGTAAAGACATTTTAATTTGCCTTTGGGTGTGTTAGTCTGCGTGTGGCAGTTTTAAACTCCCTTTAGCATCTCATCAATATTAACTTGCTTGCTTTCCTTCTTTTTTTTCTCTCTTTTGCAGCAAGATTGATTGATTCATGTACTAAGTTTCAAGTATATAAAGACTGGTAAGGGGGCTTTTCTCAGATCGTCAACAGAACAGATTGCCAGCCCCGTGGACACTAGGAGTCAATATTGCATATTGCATGCTATAGTTAAGCTTATTTTTTAACATTAAAATTTTGGGTGGAACTTTAATTGGCGAAATGGCTGTTCAGTTTGGCAATCTCAATGCAATAAGACGAGGAAAAGAATTGTTCTACTGTTTTTCCGAGGTTAAAAGCAAACTGTTTTTTAGTGTAGGGGAAGATCATTTATGTAATACACTGAATTTTCTGCAAATAGAGACTTTAGTCTGTACAGAAGACGAGAACCGCTTTTTCGCCAGTCACCTTCCACCTCAAAATGGTCCTTTTAGATTAATAAGTGAACAAAATTTATTACGCCTTCATAGTAGCTATAGATTTCTATCGCATTTCATACAAACCTTTGGACCCCAATTGCAAGTTCCTACTGTAACGGGCGACGTTTCAACAGGTATTTCTCCGATAAAATCTCAAATACCGTGGACCTTTCAAGGTGAATTTGATAATACGCAAAACAACTGTTTAGACGATCAGCCAGGGCCTTCCTCAAAAAATGACGATCTTAAAAGCCATGGCAGACAACTTGTGAATGTGGGTAGTAAAAGTAGTTATTCCGTAGAACCCCTCAGTGATGATGTACCACAAGAAGCCTCTGACTCTTCTTGCAATGAAAACAAAAAGGTTGCTTCTCTAAGTAAAGAGGAAATGTCACCCGAGCTACTTTCAGACATCAACGAAATACGAAGGTTTTATTCTTCTGAACTCAATTATGACCGTGACGGCAGTGCGTTGCAAAATGTGACTATTGACAAGATGCTTGAAAGACTTTCTCGATTCATGTGGTATTTGAAAAACGTGAAAAAAGTCGATCCAAAATTTTCCTACTGTGCCGATGCGGAAATAGTACAAGAATTCTCAAATTACATGATAAATTCGCGTTCTGTAAAGGCTGTTACCTGTAGTCGTTACGTTTCCGCTTTCATTAACGTCTTGAAAGTACCATCAGTATCTAGTCAAATCAATGATTTGACTGATGCAGTAGAGAAAGTGAGGTCCATACAGAGACAGCTAGAACGCCTAGCAAAGCGAGATAAAGTAGATGATTTGGCAAAACAGCCTGCACTAGAGAAAGTGGTTTATAGCGAACTTTTAGAACTTTGCCGTGAGTTAAAATGGGAAGTAAGCGAGAAAACTGGTTTGGACAAAGCAAGAAGTTGCATGAACTTGTGTCTCTTACTGCTTTACTGTTCAGCTAACCCCGGGCGAGTTAAGGAATACATCTCTTTGCGCATTTATGGAGGCCAAAACAGCGATGACTGTAGGGATCAAAATTTTCTTTGCTTTAATCAAGACGGAACTGTCATCTTGTATGAGGATGCTTACAAAACAAGACTCACTTATGGGCCGAACAGAACAGATCTAACACCATTAACTTTCTTAACTTACTATTTGAAGCTTTACTGCACTAAAATGAGAAACTTGCTTTTGGGGGGTAAAGAACATGATTTTTTGTTCGTCAATTCAAGAGGCGACCCCTTCACTCATGCTTCGTATACAAATTACGTGTCTTGCTTTTTCGAAAAATATTTTTCAATGAAGTTAACCACGGCCGATTTAAGAAAAGCGGTCGTAAATCATTTTTTGACTTTGCCCGCAAGTAGCGATCCTGCGCTGAGAGAATCGTTTGCAACTTTAATGAAGCATTCCGTACGGACGCAAAAGCGGTTTTACGACGAACGTCCCTTGGCTCAGAAGAAAAGTAAGGCTCTAGATATTTTAAGCTCGACGGTTTCTCGAAGCCTTGACGAAGACGGAGTATTGATCTTGAGCGATGAAGACGAGGAAGGAAACATAGAATATCTTCCCATACCTGGCGATTTTGTTGCTTTAGTAGCGTCGAATTCTACTGAAAAATGTCCCGAAGTGTTCATTGGCAAAGTTTTAAGATTATCGGAAGACCACAACACAGCCTATTTAGCTGAGTATTCGGAGACTGAACCAACAAAATTTAAACTCAGTGCCGGTAAGAGTTATAAAGAAGCTGTAAATGCATTGATTTATCCTATAGACCTCGTTTACTTGCATTCTAACGGAATCTACGAGCTCAGAACGCCGAAAATTGACATACATCGCCAAGTTAAAAAGCAGTAAATGCTTTACAATGAATAAGTTGTATAGTTTCTTGTGAACGAAGTGTGAAGTACCTTTTCTTGAATGTGGCAGATAATCAACCAAACAAGTTCATGGCCGAGATGACATGTTGCGGCGAAGACCAACTGCTCTCACAAGTACTTAAAGAAATTGACCTCATCCCACAACTGTTCTTCGCGTTCATCGTCAGCAAAGACAGAACAGTAATTTCCTTGAATTCCGAAAGCTATTCTCGTTCAATTTCATCTAATTATTTGTCCTTCGCTAGTGATTTTTTCTCCACTTTTCTGCGCAATAGCCCACCCTTTCGCACATGTAGTGTTTGCTTAGAACCGCACAGCCACAATCAACTTTGTCTTCCGAACAACTTTGATAGTGTTTCTTTAGATTTACTTTTCGATATCTTGGAGTGGAAGGTATGCCGCTATCTATCTTTTTCAGACAGTGACCTCGTATCTCTCGTAAGATTATGCGGTTTTTTACTTATAAGAACTGACATACTACACGCATTTCTAGTTCAGTTGTTACCACTCCGCGAAGTGAGGTCCTCGCAAAGTGGGCCAATGTTTGTATATGAACTCTACAGAAACGGCTTTTTGATAAGCGCCCAACTCTATTCGCAAGTTGTTTACCATCCAAACTTTTATAGCGTTTTACAAACCTGCCCCAGTTATCGACAAGTCAAACGCAAGCTCCATAGCTTTCAACGTTTCGATAAGTTTGAGCGAAGAGACACTTTTCCGTCGGGTAGGTTTAGATTTTCTTCTTCTATTTGGGATAGTGGAATAGAAGAGTGCCCTTTTCCCCCGTGATAGCGAAATTTTATATCTGATCCGTTCTAGCTGGTATAAAGTGCTACTCAGCTAATACAAAGTTCAGCAAGGCAAAGCCGGAAAATAGCTTAATCGCTGTCCTTTCGGGCGAGGGAAAGTTTTCCGAGTATTTTGTTTTTGCCTTAACCTTTTCAGTTGTACGTAGTTTGTTTGGAAAACTTTTCGCCGCTCTTACATTTTGTTATGACGTAGTCTTATGGTTATCATTAGTGAGCGTTTTCTTTCTGAAATTTTTCGCTGTACTTTTCCGACAGGTTATTGTGTGTCATTTAGGGAAAACCAATTCCTAGAGGTGTTGTTTACTTTAAAGTTGTCAGGCTATCTGTGTGTCGCACGAGACCTTATGTTTTGTGCATCGAACGAATATGAAGACATTTTTGTTTTTGAAGATTTAATGTTGACGCCAAATGTTGCTTGCCTTCGTTGTTTAGTTGATGATCGTTTAAGGAATTTGGAGCTAGACTGCGTTCGATTTGTTATACTTGTTTTTGTTAACGTTCTAGGTTAAATGGATGCTTGGCGTGTAATTCACCGACTAGCCAAATGGATTTGTATAAAGTGCTATAAGATGAAGGCATCTGTAGTCTTTGATTGGGCCGTGCTGCCCTGCGACCACCTTATTTGCATTGACTGTTTTAAAAAACACTCAGAAGAACTTAAAGTGATGTTTAAATGTGGTTGTGGCGCTGAGTTCTCTCAGAGTGCTTATGACTATTTAGTGACTCATTGCGCTTCGGCTCGAGATGCAGCCAATTTATATCAGTTAAAATTGTATTAGCTAATGGCGATTTGTGGATTATTTCCTGAGTCTTTGTGTCCTCTCACTAGAAGAGCTGTCCCCGCCAAAGTAACTCCCCAACAATTTTCTCCTATTAGCAAGATGAAGTTTTTCGATTGCTACAGAGACGTTTTGGTATCCGTCCTGTAGAGTTGGAAACTTCAACTTGAAAATAATGTATGGTTAAATGAAAAAGTGCAATATTTCTGCTTTTGACACTTATTTGTGTTGGTTTGTTCAGTGTTACAAACGAAGCACGATAGGTTTTCCGTTGTTCGTTTGGTCTGGAAAGGTTTTCTAAGTATTCTGTTAACTTGTTGTATACAGATTTCCTGGACAATATTTAGCCACGTTAGTATATTCTTTCCTACTGGCAAGGTGAATTTTCCAATTGTTACAGGGATGTTTGTTATCCATCCTCTACAGTCGGAAACTTCAGCTTGAAATGACTCTAAAAAATAGTAAAGAAGCGTAGTGTGTTTTGATTTGTTAGAATTGGAAATGTTAACGTTCAACAAACGTCTTAAATAATTTGAAAAGTAGAGACATGTGTGCAATTCAAGTTTCATTAAACGTTACTGTTTTTGCTATAAAGGTGTCTCTTCCTATCTATGAACTGAAGTTTAACACTTGTTTTTCCCTCTCTCTTTTGTCGGGTTGGGTGGGTGGATGGCGGAAGGGAGGGGGTGTGTGCGCCAAGTTTTTTCTCACCTAGCTAAATCGAATTGTGTTCTAAAAAATCAGCCATCGGTAAGAGAGGTTTTTTGTTTTTAAAAATGCAGATAAAATGTGTAACTAGCAGCAAGCAAGACGTCATTTTAAAATAAAGAAGTTCATCGCAGTTGTGGTCTCAGGGGCACCCAACGGCCGTTTTCTCCTCAATAAATTGAAAACACTTTTCAGAAGGGACCAGCCAGTATTAATTTGATTCAGCGACATTGCTTATAACAGAAAAAATAGTTTAGGTGGTTTCCAGAGGCACAGTTTTTTCTGTCTCTGGCAAACATCTTAACTATTTTTTCACTCGGTCTGTGCAAACTTCAACTTGAAATGACTCTAAGGAAGAGTAAAGAACGATGTTTTACTTTTAAGCGTAGTATTTTTTTATTTGTTAGAATGGGAAATGTTAGCGTTGAACAAACGTCTTCAATAATTTGAAAGGTAGAAGCATGTGTTCAATTCAAGTTTCATTAAACGTTACTGTTTTTGCTATAAAGGTGTCTGTTCCTATCTATGAACTGAAGTATAACACTTCTTTTTCACTCTCTCTTTTGTCGGGTTGGGTGGGTGGGTGGGTGGGTGGGTGGGTGGATGTCGGAAGGGAGGGGGTGTCTGTCGGAAGTTTTTTCTCACCTAGCTAAATGGAATTGCCTTCTAAAAATCAGCCATCGGTAAGAGAGGTTTTTTGTTTTTAAAAATGCAGATAAAACGTCTAACTAGCAGGAAGCGAGATGTCATTTTAAAATAAAGAAGTTCATCATCATCATCATCAGTTGTGGTCTCAGGGGCACCCAACGACGGTTTGCTCCTAAATACATTGAAAACACTTTTTAGGCTATCCAGCGTGTGAAAAGAAAGCCCGAAAATATTCGGGCTTGTAATAAGGGTTTAGAACCCTTGCCAGTATCTGTGAAATTATGTATTGTTTACTTGGAAAACTAGTTGTTTCCTTTACAAATTGACAATTGAAATAGCCTACAAAAACAAAACAAAAGATGAAAAAGAACCAGACTGTATTCATTTGATTCAAGTGACATTGCTGATAACAGAAAAAATAGTTTCGTTGTTTTCCAGAGACACAGTTTTTTCTGTGTGTCTGGCAAACAACTTAACCATTTTTTCAGTCAAAAAGTGCAATAGCTCCCAATAGCTAACTGGGAAAATTAAGAATTCCCCTTCTGAGGGTACCTTACCACAAGAACAAGAGTATGTATAATTAACTATTTAACAGTCAGTTGCAGGTGAAAATTCACAATCTTTATTATTTTCATGCTCTCAACAGAGCTTTTCAACATGAAATAACAATGCAGAAGGAAAAGGAGACAATGTTTACATGTATAGTTCAGCAGACCTACTCATCATATCTCAAGGCTTAGATGCTTTAATTCCGTTTTGCACTGCACGTCTGTCATTCATTACAATTGCTGCTACAAGCAGATGAAGAATCGACTAGAGAATACATCATTGATGAACTCTGACTTCATCACCGTGTAAAAAGCAAACATCTAATTGATATTTTCGGTGATCTTCTTACCTCAGGGATAAGCTGTGAACCATATAAAAAATAATTGTACAGTACTATTATGTCATCACCAAAGAAAAAGATTATTACGGGTAGTGAAGGCGCGGCGTTCGATTGACCTGGTTGGGGAATATAGTAATAAATGGAATAAACTCTAGAAACCATTTGTTTGTCAGTCAGTGCTGCACAGTATCTGGCGATCTACTTAACGCAGCATCGTAAGATTCTGGCCAAAAATTGCAGTAAAGAATAATATTGTGGGTATTCTCAATACTGCGGAATATTAAAGATCGATCGAACGCAAGCTAAAAGTCGGCAAGATTTTACTAGACACTTGACTTTAAAGGTCCAGATTCCCGCTGCGCTTTGTCTACACCATATGGCTGTTTCTCATAGCTAAATTACGTTGAAACTATTTAAGATCTTACCTTACACTGAACTTACCCAGGTGTGCAAGATGGCGAATGCCCAGCCGCTGTACGATGACGTCATTATTATTACGGATCAATGAAACTCTGACTGTACACCGTACAGTCAGAGTACTATTAAATTATTGAGAAGTTACACAGAGATCCCAGCTTTTTTGTACAGGCTTCCAAATCATCTAACCAAATTTGGCACGAGACTGGTGTCCAGGGAAAACGCATTGGAAAACCACTGAAAAGCATCAGTTTACTTTCAACATCTCTATCATCTATCAGTCTCGTTGAGTAATTTAAGCGGATTCGATCTCTTATATATCCTTCGTATACACGTTTCCTGTTTGTTCATAGTGTTTTCTAATTTTCTTCAATACTCTTAGTTCTCTATTTCTCCAGAGCCGGCGAGTTCCGTTTTGATCATCTACAGTTTCGGCCTGCCACATGGCGCTAACTCACATCAACGCACTAACACATTGTGACTTCCGAGTACAGGTAAATGGGTTTGTAGAACATTTATTAAACAAAAGAGAACTTCAAAAGTGAACAATTCATTTACCAGAGGTATTTTACACCCAACGTTACTCATTGTAGATGCTAATCTTCGACTTACCATATTCATTGAAAGGCAAAATTTGAACGCACCTTTGTCCTCTTAGAAGTTTTCTAAGATATTCCTTGTTTCAGTAACTTTTGATTAAACTGAATTTGCTTCCATTAACAAAATATTGCATTGCGTGAGTTTGTATTGAATCCGTCATTTCTTGGAAAGTCAAGTAGTGCTTGCAATGGAAGAAATTACACGTAAAGCATAGCGTACACTCTTGTGCTGCGAAATGTTGTCAAATTAGGAGACAGACCGCGGAAACCAACAACAGCAACAGCAGCTTTTAACAGGGAGTTAATATACCTTAATTACAAAGCACACAATGCTTTATGTGGCTATATAAGAGAACAGTGTAAAATAAATTACAGTTAATTCTATTTGATCAGGCTACGAGACAGGACATGACTTGTTCCAGGATTCGCGAGTTGAAACACTGTTTTCGAAGAAATGCGTTAAGTGATATCAAAATCGATTTGAAAGAGTTTTTTAGAGGCATTAAACAGAAGCGGTGCTAAAAACACACGCCCAAATCATCAGAAAGTCTTATTTTTTAACAGGCTACTTTTATCAACATGAAAGAAAGTAGAAAAGACCACTATTTATAATTCGTTAGGTTCTTTCATAAAAAAAATAAATAAGAAACCCTTAAAAAAGAAAACTCAACGCATTTCTCCGCCATTTGTGGACCTGGGCAGAACTCTTGTATTTCTGTTTTCGCGTTCGTTTCTAATCGAGTCCTTATTCAAATTGTTTTACAGTTAATATTCGCTAACAGTACACTTAGTTGTATTGCCCGTCGCGCAAATATTATTGTGTAAAATAATTAACGGAGGTATTTGCAGTCAGGCCTCCGATAAATGGAGTTCGTGTGAATTTACCTTTTTTTTTTTTCTCACGCAGATTTATCAAGATGGGCAGTCACTTTCGGAATCGTGCGAACTAAATACTTTTCAATCAATGCTAGATCCAGGCGAAGCTTCGAAAAATCAACTTAACATCAATACCTATAAGAACGAACTTTCGAAATCATTTCTTGGAGAGGGGGACCGGTTGACGGTGGTTGCGTTCGACAAATCTGACGGTACTCCCTGTGCTATCGCGATGTTCAAAAAGAACACCTATGACCCTTCTTTAATGGAACCTCTGCCCTTATTACAAATTCACAGGGACATCTTGCAGACAACCCGTAAAACTATTTGGGAATTAAGTTATTGTATTCGAAGCGTCGATAAGAAAGGAAAATGTCTAGGAGACATTTGCATCGCAACAGGTTTAGAAGCGCTGCACAATCAAAATTTAAACGAGCGACGCCAATCTACCGTGAACGTATGGCTTCAATTAGCAGGCTGTTTTAAGAATAAATCGGCTCTAGGTCTTTATTTGTCGTACGGATTTGAAGTCGTCGCAATGTACCTTGGCTCCGTTTTAATGATCCTTAAAGGTTTAGATGATGTTTCGATCGATCGAGCGGTTCGCCTTGTAACACAGAAAACCGAAGCCACCTATCTGCTACCAGTGTTAAAACAAAGAGCCGATTTTCGCGTAAGTTCACCTGCCCACCAAACTCCAACTGTCCCCGCAGAAGAAACTGACGTCGCAGCCTCGCAAAGCAGTGCCATTACACAGGCCAGTGGTTCAACCGATGCTGGTGGGGAAACGTCTCAGGTAAAAAGACGCATATTCCTTACAACTTTCTCGCGGAAACAGCCTAAATGTTTCCGTTACAGTTAGGTCCCAGGATTAGGCCCTTTTAAAATTTCATTTCTGTCACATTCATGATAACTGTAGAACCTTTTTTAGCGGGCGCTAACCTCAACTTTGATCACAAAACTTATTGTTTACCGACACACAGATAAATAACCCATTTTATCTTGCATTGTACTCACTATCTTTCTTCTAGAGCTAATTTTGTAAATCAGCGCAGATAACTAACTAATCTGAAGGCTGCGCAGCGCGCAATACATGATTTCCAGTAACAATATTCAATTGAGGTTCCTTGCGACGGTGTTTGTCATTATTCTCTTCCAAACAATGGCCGTTTTTATGCTAGAGGCGTCGTAACACGACTTAACACGACTTTAACGTCTCAGACGACTTTAACGTGATATCCAAAATAATCGAATAATTGTTTAATAATAGGAAAGTCTTGATCATAGTCATATGTCTTAAAGTTGTTTCTCTTTGCCACCTTTCCAGGAAATGGAATCTTCAGACGACGACGACAGCGAAGAACAAGCTACACCTGCACGGGACCGTCGAAGTGAAGGGGCAGTTGGCGACACCGTAGACGAAGAAACTCTAGCAAAATCCATTCGGTTGGCTACAGGATGTCGGACAAGGGCAGATTTCGCATTATATGTTTCTAACATAAAATTTCGTACTTTCATAGAGTCCGCTCGATGCGAGAGTTCATTATCAGTGAGGCCTTCAATTTCAGATTCAACGGAAGCCGCTATGATTGAAAATATTTCTTCCATGATAATGCATCTAAGCGATCTGGAGACCTATCATGTCTTCTTACAGAATCTACAAATTGCGAAGCAAATCGATGTTTTAGGCCGCTCACAAAACATGCATTGCCTGAGTGTGGCTTTTGATCTTGTTAACAATCGCGGAATC